>JBBPBX010016844.1:0-20610 GCA_038048925.1 Garcialebias charrua | reverse complement strand
AAGTGGCCAAAGCAGAAATGGCCAAAGCGGAAGTGGCCAAAGCAGAAGTGGCCAAAGCAGAAGTGGCCAAAGCGGAAGTGGCCAAAGCGGAAGTGACCAAAGCAGAAGTGGCCAAAGCAGAAGTGGCCAAAGCGGAAGTGGCCAAAGCAGAAGTGGCCAAAGCAGAAGTGTCCAAAGCGGAAGTTGCCAAAGCGGAAGTTGCCAAAGCGGAAGTGGACAAAGCGGAAGTGACCAAAGCAGAAGTGGCCAAAGCAGAAGTGGCAAGGCAGAAGTGGCCAAAGTGGAAGTGGCCAACACAGAAGAGGCCACAGCTGAAATGGCTAAAGTATAAGTGGCCGGAATCACATTAGAAAAAACGGAATCACATTAGAAAAAAAATGGAATAACATTTGAAAAAAATGGAAATTATATTAAAAAAATTAATTATTCGTTTTTATTTATTTATGTAATTCTGTTTTTTCTAATGTGATTCCGTTTTTTTCTAATGTAATACTGGCCACTTTCGCGTTGGCCACATCAGCTTTGGCTTAATGTAATTTTGTTTTTCCAAACATGATTCTGTTTTTTCACTTGATTCTGGCCACTTCCGCTTTGGCCACTTCCGCTTCGGCCACTTCCGCTTCGGCCACTTCTGCTTTGGCTTAATGTAATTCCGTTTTTTCAAATGTAATTCCATTTTTTCCAATATAATTCAGTTTTTTTCAAATGTTGTGTTTTTTCAAAATATAATTCTGTTTTTTCAAATGTTGTTACACCTCAGGGCCACCATAGGAAACCCTAAAAACAACAATTTACAAGTCAACACCAAATAACACTGTGAAGTTAGTTAATGTGAATAAATATTTTTACATTTTAATAAATTAAATGATGATTCGGGGTTGTTAGTAGCTTGAGGTCAAAATTTATACAGAAATAAGCAAAACGTTTAGTTAAACACTTGACTGCTGTTAGCTTCACGCTAACATATTATTCTATCTTTGTATTTTTATATTATGATATTACTTTTAAGAAGTTGTTTATTTGTTAAATGTTCAGACACAGTTGTAAAGGAACTGAAATCAAATAGACTGGGCCTCAAGTGTTCCAGCTAGCTCTAATCAGTAACTTTAATTTCAAGCATTGTAAATGCCTTTAAAGCACATGATGTCAAAACAATTGATCTGGAGGAAAGAAAAATAATAATAATACATGGAAATTTATGAAAAGATGTTGGCTGTTTGTGCCCACTACTAGTAGAGGTAAAATTATTGTGTCAAGTCTGTCTTTTATCGAGGCGGAGGTGATATTCCCTCAAGTGGCCGCCTGTCTCATCAGAACCACTTTAATCAGAGTGAAGGGTTCTGTCTTGTGCGGTTAAATCTCCAAAATACTATTCAATCTAAAGGGCTGTTTATATGCTAATGCAAAGGTTACTTTTGCACAAGCCTTTTGACACTGCTGTTTGGCTGTTGGGTTGTGCACAACAATAAAAACGGGTAAAAAAAAAATGTTGGCTGAAAAAGAATAATGAGAGAGAAGGATGAAGATACTGGAAGAGAGATATTCCCCTTGAGGGGGTGGGGTGCCATAGGTAATTAAAAGAGGATGGACAGAGCTGGAGTTGTGCCAAAGAGAGCATCAGCTCTCCTCAGACTTCTTCCTCAGTCAAACAGCTGAGAGTGATGACACGCAGCTCACTGGACATGAACAGAGGGACAAACAGCTCGGAGATGTAACAATCAACCACTCGTGATCTGTGCAGGAATTACTTGCACCTCCTGCGGTGCACAGCAACAATTCAAAGAAATGCCCGACCCCAGCATATAGGCACACACGTGTGCACAAACACACACGCACATGCTCGTCTGTGGTGCCGTGCAAAGCTGCAGCAAGGGCAAACGTTACTAACCAGAGTTTGACTGCAGTAAGCACATATACATTCACTGCACAGCTCCGAGCTGAAGGCAAGCGCATATGAGTATGCAGTGCACACACTCAGACACACACTATCAGCCCAGAGTCAAACACACACACACACACCTCGGTGTGTACAAAGGCAATAAAGATGCAGTCTGATTACACAGTGACAACATATATGAATTTGACCAGCTTTTGTCCAGTTGTTTATCTCTTCTTGTTGTCACGGTAATGATGCTGCTTGCACCGGTGGATAACAACCGTCCCTATGGGGAGGATCTTCAGCTCAAAATCAGAACAGAGATGAACCATCTTATTGCTTGAAATCGGATGCTCTGTTTAATAAAATATAAACCGTTACTGGACACAGCTGTACGGTTATGTTTCACTGACTGAAGCACATTTACATACCTTTTAGTCTCCCGTGTCTGCATGCTAAATGGGCAGCGCTTATGTCTCTACGTGGCATCCATTACCATATATCTCACACTCTGTTTGTGGATTCTCTTACACTGGCAAAGGAAAAAAGGTTGAAAGGTAACTCGTGCTCTCGTCGCGTCATTCTTTGTGCTCTTCGATCACCAGCAAGGGTAAACATAGATGCTAAGAGGATCACAGCTCACAATACAGTAGGTGGTCTACATACAACAGATAAGAAAACGCCCGAGAACCTGCATGTATACCGATGTGCACGCTCACATGTGCATGCTCCCCTCAGAGTGTTTTCCTCTACTCCTTGGTACAGTATACTGTAATTGTGTTTTGGCTATGCATTGCTTCTCTGCTCTCAGTTGTGATGGAGCTCCAGACAAAAAGCCATCATTAAAAGTTGTGTTTGTTGCATCAGAGGTGGGGTCTACAAAAGAGGACTGGGAGATGAGACGCCGATGAGCCACAGTAAACCTTCAGTGGGTTATGAAATCATCTCAGGAAGGCAGAAGATAAGACGTCTTTACCTCCGGTTAAGTCTTCCAAATCCCTCTGACTAAGCTGCCATAGCTAAAGAAGGTGTTTAGCGCGGCCCGGGTACTTGCTGAATTTGTTGGACAACAAAAGCAGCTAAATTAGATCAGGGAACGTACACCTCCATTCATTTTGTGCAAAGAACAGAAGTAACAAGTCAAGTGCCTTGGCAGTGGCATTTGAGAAAAGGTTACCTGGTTGTTTTGCTTACGGTATCTTGTTTGAGTGTACCGGTGCATGCGTGTGTGCTGTGCATGAACTTGGTGGTCACCTGCCACCTAATGTATCCCATTTTTATCTAAATGAGGAAACCCAAAATGCACGAGATCACACGGTCTTTATCTCCTCTGAATGTAAACAGCTGTGAAATCGCTCGCAATCCAATTAGCAGGAGGACCAGCATGTAACAACAACAACAAAAAGAATAAATAAGGATGGGCTCCAATGGGAGGTGAACTTTTAATGATCTTCACTCAACACGACACTGTCACGAATACAGATGAAAGCATCTCACATCCACAGTCCATGTAAGAGCCTGACACCAGGATGAGGGAGCCCCAGAGGTGTTGTTAAGACGATGGCGTGGACAAAGTGTGCCCTTAAATGAACACGTGTGTTAGCACGTTACAGCATGCGCAGAGTGGGAATAAAGCAGCTCTTTGAGGAGGAACCGGAGAGGGCAAGGGAGTCATAAAACTAAAGATGCATAGCCACTGTAAAGAGCAAAAAAGAATTTTTTTATAAGAATTTTTTATGATACCCATGGTGCATCCACTTCATCCACCTGAACATTATTCATCTTGTGCTGTACAGTTCTGAATTTTCAAAGCCTCTCAACTTGTGCAGTATCTTCAGTCCTCTGGTTTTGACATCTGGATGTGTTTGTTGGAAACAGCCAACTTGGTTCCTGAACGCCTCAATTTGCCTTAAGGAATTAGAATCTACCAGCTAAAGGGCACTTGCTTTCAAAGTTTGTGACCCTCTGGCTTCCTTAAACCTGCAAAGTTCTTTATCGAAGACCCTGCATGACCTTGCAACTGCCTATATTTTGCAAATCCTCCAGATTTTAGCTGCACCCGAGGTCTGAGCATGTCAACGCTCTTCTGATTTCAGAAGCATTCATGCTGAACCTTACCATCTGAAAAACTTAACAGCTACTTTGTGCTATATATATATATTTTTTAAATATAATTTGTTCTTTTTTTTTTTTTTTACAAAAAACACAATACAAAACAATCCCATAAATGATAATGTACGACATATAAAAAAATTAAAGGTAGCAGAAAGAAGAAAAAATCTTATTATATCTGCCCCTTTTTTCAAACAATCAGTTCAAACAATAATAATCTTCCAGTAACAGTACAAAATGAATAACTCTTTCTAATTTTCTAACTAATACAATACACATTACGCTACTTCATATATATATATTTAACAATTTAGTTTTGATAATTTTCTTAAATGTAAACATTGACTTGGCACTTCATTCTGCAAACCATCCCATAATCTAATTCCCTGGATTGAGGTAGACCGTCCCTTCAAACTAGTTCTGAATTTTGGTTTTACAAATATCTCTGTCCCCTTAAGATTATAACAATTTTGTCTTTTAACAAAATATATTTGGATAATGTGTTATTCTGAGCAAAGTGGGGAGCACATTTAAATTAACACCAGAGTTTATTTCCTTTCCAGCCAGAGTGTTGAGTGTAAAATAGCTTCAGGGTTGGCCAATAAAAAAAGAAGTCAATCCAATTAGAAAACTACTGGTTTAGTGTCGTCCACACACCCTCACAGTGTGATGACCACGAGTATTTAAATGTGCTTTTCTGTGGAGCAAAGTGAGGCAATTTGTCTCCAAAGGCCTGACATTTTGAAGCTAATATCTTCCAACATATTGTTTAGTGTCATTCAAGACCTCCACCAGTCACTGTTTTATAGAAGCATGCAGCACACTAATCTACTGTAAGAGTGCTTTTCAGGGTTCAATCAGACGCATTTCCAGAGCTGTGGTCTAAAATCCAAATGTGTGATCACCTCAGTTATCAGTTTCATCCTGACACCCGCTTCGGATGTTATCAACCATAGAATCGAACAGTTTCTCCCACATTCTATGGGGATGATAACGGTTGATAGCGCCCATAGAATGGGACTGATAACGTACTAGCATGTTTCAAATACCGATACAATGGATGACAGCAGGCTCCGTTTACTTACGTGGTTAGGTTTCGATTTCACTCTCTTTGGTTAGGTTTAGGGTCTTGGTTAGGTTTAGGCACAAGGGTGAGCTGGGGTTAGGTTTAGGGTTGGACATCTGGGTCAGGCTTAAGGTTAGGTTGAGGGAAACAGTTACATAAGCTGCAAAACACAAAAACACACCACTTCCGGGTTCGCGGAAACACGCCCCCTGATAACAGCCATTAAAACGCTGATAACGCTCTTTCAAACATGCTAGTACGTAGACTGTACAGTTTCTCCCATACTCTATGGGGATGATAACGATTGATAGCGCCCATAGAATGGACTGATAACATCCGAATCCGCTGATCCTGAAGCTCGGAGCTTCAAGATTAAAGATGCTGTTTTATAAATGAGTAACGGACGCTCTGGATTTACTTTTTATTCATTTTCCTTTAGCGTGGGGATGGTTTTGGGATGACTGTACATTTGGGGGTCAGCCTCACGTCCAAAGGCAGGCCGAGGGCAACTGGGGCTGCACCTGTTGTTCCCTGTGGTCGCTGTGTTGTGGCCTCAGCACCTGCTCACACGGCTGCTGCTGTGTGGCTGTCTGTGTGGCCAACAGTAAACCATTCAGCCGCTCAGACTGACGCCTGCAGACCCTCGCCCTTAATTCACTCAGCGCCTTTTGCACTATCATTTCTTTTGCTTTCTTTTTACACACTCGCCCTCTCTCCATCCCCATGCAGCTACGCCAGATTGCTTTCTGCCACACTTTAGCCTTTGTACCCTCAATCTGTCTGTCCTCCTCCTGGCTCCTTTTATTTGGGGTTTTTTCAAGACATTTTCTTTTTGCCCCTTTTAACTCACACAGAAACACAAACGTGTGCACGGCAAGCAGCAGGGAGCTGTTGTGGCCCCTCAGTGGAACTTGGATGGCTTTTAGTGTGAAAGATGGAGTTGAAAAGAAAGAATTTCATACAGCACTGCTGCTAAATGTGTCCACTAAGAGCTGAGGAGGAGCGTTAAGCTTGGGCCACAGAGGTGTGAGTGTGTGTATATGGCCAATTGAAGTGCCAAGTTATTTTGACAAAGGTCAAGTTTTAGTGGAGTGCTCCAGAATATTTTAGCCAGTAGATCAGTGCACCAAAATATTTCAAAATCTATTTTCCTTTTATTCTAAGCAACCCTGCCCTGTGTGTGAGTAATGACCTAATAAATTGGCTTTATGGCTTTCAAATCATCACACCTGCTGACCCTTTCTGTTGTTAACAACCCATAAGAACCACATGTATTTGGGAAGACGTCACCAGCAGGGGAACAATAAAAAACGCAAGCTGCCTCATTAAAAGGAAAAAAATAGGAAGTGTGATCACAAAATGGGACCAGAGATATTGTGCAACACGTGAATTCGAGCCACAGACAATCATCATCCTGTGTAAAAGATCATATCCAACTTGCAGCAGACACAAAGGTCCAGACGGTGCCGAGCTTGGCCACAATGTGGAAGAGACGCAGCGTCGAATTGGCTCTGATTGAAAAAAAAAAAAAAAAAAAGCGCACCTACACCTGATCTCCCCCATCCTCCCCTCCTCCACACACAGCCATGTCTCCAGCACCGACACTCACCGCAGCAGATGGGTGAGGTGTGGGCGCGCGCCCCGCTCCGCTCGCTCCTCTGTGCAGAAAAGGACGCAGCGGATCCGAACAGCGCTCCTCAGCCGCGCCTCACCTGCTCTCCTGATTCCACAGAAGCATCACGGTCCAAAACGCCCAGCCTACTAGAAACACCCCCCCCTCCCACACACACACACCTCCCCACACCTCCTTCCAGGAGCGTCCGTTCCCTCTGTGCGTAAACAGCGACTTGCTGAGGCTGATCCAGGTCTGCGTGTTCTTCCCCGCTTCAGACCCGCATGCATCCAATCAAGCCCCTGCAGGATGGAGTCCTCAGTCCGGGTGGAGGTGGAGGTGGTGGTGGTGGTGGTGGAGGGGGATCTGGCAATTTTCTGCACTTCGTATGGCTTTGAAATCCCAAGTCAGCAAAACGCCTCAGTTTGAATTTACAGGGATGAGGAGGTGAAATGTCCAACGCAGCGCAGCCACAATGACAAGGGGCCCATAACTCACCCCCCACCGAAACACAGTCCTGCAGTGGATCAATGATGAATAGAGGATCCCTCTCCTCTTCCTCCTCCTCCTCCTCCTCTTCTTTCTCTCTTTTCATCTCATGCGCACAGGAGCGCGCGCACACGTTTTGTGTCAAACCACCATTAAATTAATGTTGGATTTTATGACCAGTGAGTTTAAAAGCCTGATCATAAAGCTGCAAACAGGGATATAGTGTATTAACCAGGAAGTAAAAAAAAAAAAAACCACACACACTGAGGTAAATAATGTGTGTTAATTAACCAAACATTATTTCAAGAGATGACAAAAAGGTTTCTTATCGTAAATGTGCGCCAAAAAATACAACTTGTTTATCAAAGGTGGGAGAAAATGATCAAGGATTGAATAGCAAGTTTGGATTTTGATCAAATTTTGGGATTTTAAGCGTCTTTGAGTATAAAAAAAAACACTATACATAAAATGTATAATAATAATATAATTATTATTATTAAAATAATGACCCGGCATGATTATTGATTGGTAATATAAAAATAAAACTACCTTTTAAAGCTGCTTTTTCATTTTATACTTAATTAATTTGTACAACAAAAAAATGCACTTCAAACTTAAAATCACTGAGTGTTTGTATTTCTCGAGGAATTAAGAAATTGGCAATTAGAGAAAATAGCATTTCACAAATCTTGATAAAATCTCATAATCCAGCAAAAGAAAAGAGTATGGCAGCTGTGGCTGAGTGGAGCAGTCATCCTCCAATGGGAGAGTTGATGGTTCCATTCCACCAGTAGTCACATGAAGTGTGACTAGTAGTAGGACTGGAGACCTGGAAAGGTCTCCAGTCCATCACAGGGACACATAGAGAAAAAAAAGACAAACAACCATTCACTGTCTCACGCACCCAGGGACAATTCAGTCACCAATTAGGCTAACATTATGGGATCCCAGTGGTAAGCCAAGGACAGTGTCCGATAGAATCCAAAGAGTCCTGAAATGATGACAGAATGTTTATTCAGCCGGGCACCTCTGATTAATCCATAGACTTCCTTGAGAGGGGTGGTGGTGGCGACAGAGCATCAAGGTTTACAAAGCTTCCAGGTGAATTAAGGTTGTCCGTCAAGACCAGTCAGTGAGCCAAATTCATATAAACCCAAATATTTTGGGGATAGGCAGAACTTTGATTATGTCTACCTTGAGTCTATGTCAGTTTTCTCGGTTCCGAAACATCCAAATTAAGTGGACGTACACTGGTCCATGCCTGAGAATATCCCCCAAGATCTGATCCATCCTGGCAAAGTTAGCAATTGAGGCTGAGCGCTGAAGGCATGAACCAGGCCATCACATGAGACAGGCAGCCTGACCAGGGCCAAATTTGTTGCCGACAACTTCTTTGTTGATGCAGGAACCAGCCGAATCTAAAAAGTAGGAAAGCTGTTATCATAAATCCTATTTTGCATCTTCAACATCCTCAATTGACAGAGTTCTGCGATGGAGTTAAACTCAAAGCAGTCTGCTCCTCAGATAAAAAATGTCGGGACGTGGCAAGTGGCTTGATACAGGAAACATGAAAGGTGGGGCAGACTCTCAGGGTCCGGGGAAGGTTGAGGTGAACAGCAACAGGGTTAATTACACTGTAAACCCTAATAAGTTCACAGAACTCAAAAGTTTTTTTGTAACAGATTACATAATAAAAATTGAGTGATGTTTTTAAAACTTTTAAGTTTACACAAACTAAAAATTGCATGTGCAGTTGTCTTAAATTATCTCAACATTAACTTATAAATTTTGATTTTTCTCAACTTATAATTAGGGAGTACTTCACATAAAATTTTCAATATTTTCAGCTCATATATACTTGAAATACACTCAAATTTTTTATAATTTTCAACACAAATACGGCTTGAAATAAACTTAAAATTTTCTATATTACTCAGCTCATAATCTGGGAAATATGCCCTCAAAATTGACCCAATAATGAAATACTCACAATTTTTAACAAAATTATTTTCCATCCATCCATCCATCCATTTTCTTCCGCTTATCTGGGGTCGGGTCGCGGGGGTAGCAGCCTAAGTAGGGAGGCCCAGACTTCCCTCTCCCCAGCCACTTGGAGCAGCTCCTCTGGGGGAATCCCAAGGCGTTCCCAGGCCAGCCGAGAAACATAGTCCCTCCAGCGTGTCCTGGGTCTTCCTCTGGGTCTCCTCCCGGTGGGACATGCCCGGAACACCTCACCAGGGAGGCGTCCAGGAGGCATCCTAACCAGATGCCCGAGCCACCTCAACTGGCTCCTCTCGATGTGGAGAAGCAGCGGCTCTACTCCGAGTCCCTCCCGGATGACTGAGCTTCTCACCCTATCTCTAAGGGAGAGTCCAGCCACCCTGCGGAGAAAACTCATTTCAGCCGCTTGTATCCGAGATCTTGTTCTTTCGGTCATAACCCAAAGCTCATGACCATAGATGAGGGTGGGAACGTAGATCGATCGGTAAATTGAGAGCTTTGCCTTTTGACTCAGCTCTCTCTTCACCACGACAGACCGGTACAGCGCCCGCTTCACTGCGGACGCTGCACCTATCCGCCTATCGATCTCACGCTCCAGTTTTCCCTCATTCGTGAACAAGATCCCGAGATACTTAAACTCCTCCACTTGGGGCAGGACCTCCTCCCCGACCCGGAGAGGGCACGCTACCCTTTTCCGGCTCAAGACCATGGCCTCGGATTTGGAGGAACTGATCCTCATCCCGGCCGCATCGCATTCAGCTGCAAACCGCTCCAGTGAAAGCTGTAGATCACGAGCTGATGAAGCCAATAGGACCACATCATCTGCAAAAAACAGAGAAGCGATTCTAAGGCCACCAAAACGGATCCTCTCAACACCTTGGCTGCGCCTAGAAATTCTGTCCATAAAAGTTATAAACAGAATCGGTGACAAAGGGCAACCTTGGCGGAGTCCAACTCTCACCGGAAACGAGCCTGACTTACTGCCGGCAATGCGGACCAAGCTCTGACACCGGTCGTACAGGGACCTAACAGCCCATATCAATGGGCCTGGTACCCCATACTCCCGGAGTACCCGCCACAGAACCCCCCGAGGGACGCGGTCGAATGCCTTTTCCAAGTCTACAAAGCACATGTAAACTGGTTGGGCAAACTCCCACGCACCCTCCAGGACCCTGTTGAGGGTGTAGAGCTGGTCTAGTGTTCCACGACCAGGACGAAAACCACACTGCTCCTCCTGAATCCGAGGTTCGACTATCCGACGGACCCTCCTCTCCAGAACCCCTGAATAGACCTTACCAGGGAGGCTTAAGAGTGTGATCCCTCTATAGTTGGAACACACCCTACGGTCCCCCTTTTTGAATAGGGGAACCACCACCCCAGTCTGCCAATCCAAGGGAACTGCCCCCGATGTCCACGCGATATTGCAGAGTCGCGTAAGCCAACACAACCCCACAACATCCAGAGCCCTAAGGAACTCAGGACGAATCTCATCCACCCCCGGAGCCTTGCCACCGCGGAGCTTTTTAACCACCTCGGCGACCTCAGCACCAGAGATTGGAGAGCCCGACCCAAAGTCCCCAGGCTCCGCTTCCTCAGTGGAAGACGTGCCAGTAGGATTGAGGAGGTCTTCGAAGTATTCCGCCCACCGACTCACAACATCCCGAGTTGAGGTCAACAGCACGCCATCCCCACCATAAATGGTGTTGGTCGCGTACCGCTTTCCCCCCCTGAGACGCCGGATGGTGGACCAGAATCGCCTCGAAGCCGTACGGAAGTCATTCTCCATGGCCTCTCCGAACTCCTCCCACGCCCGAGTTTTTGCCTCAGCAACCACCCGAGCCGCATGCCGCTTGGACTGCCGGTACCTATCTGCTGCTTCCGGGGTCCCACAGGCCAAAAAGGCCCAATAGGACTCCTTCTTCAGCTTGACAGCATCCCTCACCGCCGGTGTCCACCACCGGGTTCGAGGGTTGCCACCACGACAGGCACCAACAACCTTGCGGCCACAACTCCGATAAGCTGCCTCGACAATAGAGGCGCGAAACATGGCCCACTCGGGCTCAATGTCCCCCGCCTCCCTCGGAACGTGTTCAAAGCTCTCCCGGAGGTGGGAGTTAAAGCTCCGTCTTACGGGAGACTCTGCCAGACGTTCCCAGCAGACCCTCACAATACGTTTGGGTCTGCCAGGTCTGACCGGCATCCTCCCCCACCATCGGAGCCAACTCACCACCAGGTAGTTTTATTTTATTAAATATATATACAGTATATATACATATATATATTCCAAACAAAGTGCTTGTCATAAATTAAAACAAACGAAAAAGGAGATGGCTCCAGCACCTTAAGAGAAAAACTCAAAGGATTAAAACTCTAGCTTATAAATATAATCCATCCTCAACAACAACAACAACAATTACAATGTGCTGCCATTTAACACTGTTTAAAAACATTTAGGCACTTAGTACTGTAGTTGTTGTGCCTTACTTCAACTGGCAACATCAGGTACTGCATCAAGGTAGGCGTTAGGCAACAGAACCTTAAACGTGTATAGTGCATGAATTGAACAGTCGTTTCCCACAAGTTATTTTAGTGCATAAACTTTGAGCAATACGCCAATGCGGTTATATTTATGTATTAACAAGTATAAGTATAATCCATCCTCAACAACAACAACATTTACAATGTGCTGCCATTTAACACTGTTTAAAAACATTAAGGCACTTAAGGAAACTTAAAAAAAAAAACATTAAAATAAAGTACTGTACTGTAGTTGTTTCAACTGTGCCTTACGTCAACTGGCAACATCAGGTACTGCATCAAGGTAGGCGTTAACAGAACCTTAAAGATCCACTGACATCATCTTTGAACTTTGCATAAAATGTCACAAGATATATATCTTGTATCATTCAACTATGTTCGTTTTTGCAAACAAAATGATAAATTAATGAAAATTCCTTTCAAAGTGAGTTTAAAATTAAAAACCGTGTTTCTTCACGGGACGTCTGACTGCACGCGAATGCAACATCTGTGACGTAGGAGAAAGAACCTTCAGTCTGCGTCCGCTAGGATAACATAACGTATTCTCTGCCAGATCGCCTTTTTTTTAATAACTTGAAAAATGCAGGTACCATACGTTGTTGCATTTGGGTGTTCTAATATCATCAGTGAACAAGTGAGCCTTTTCACTTTCCCAAAAGATGTAAGACCTTCTTCAAGTATGGAATAAATAAAGCTGCCCCCCCTCGGAGATCCCTCGCTTCCTGAAAAGGTAAGACTCAATTAAATATGGGTGCAGAGCTAAATTAGAACCTGCTGTTTCTGCTCATCTAACTTGCTGCTTTCCAAACTGAAGACAAATCGCTCAAATCTTCACTTAGATTGATAATTTTGTTGTTTTATTTCTTGTCCGCCATGAATATTTTAAAAGGGGCGTTCTAAAGACGTCCTCCTTCCTAAGACGTCCTCCTTCCTATGTCACAGATGTTGCATTTGCGTGTAGTCGGATGTCCCGTGAAGAAACACGGTTTTTAATTTTAAACTCACTGTAAGTGCAGAAGCTCTCACTAGTCTAGCCCCTTCAAGCTCTTTTTTACGCGACACATTTCTTCAAAAAAGGAGGTCTTGAATCCAGCGATTATATTTGTGTCTTTACTGAACTTAATAAAAATATACACAAAAAAAAGGCATACAGATTCAAAACAAATAGAAAGTGACGGTCAAAAGACTGTGTTACTCTTCGGGTGCCAGACTTCTACTGAATAAACGAATGCTTACGTCCTATTTATACCCATTTCAACAGCCAATCAGAAGGCACCACGTCATAAGCTTCAACAGCATACAATTCCAAATGCTTATTTTTCTTCAAACAATAGAACCTGGCTGTAACTCACAGAATCAATTCAGGCAACAAAATAAACATTTCTTTTAAACTTAAATCCTTTATATGGCTCCTACATTTTCCGGCCCCTAATTGACTATGTATTAACATATCAATTATTAACTCAACTTAAATTGGAGCCATACATATTTCAGTAACTTATCAAACAAAAGCTTGCTTAATTTGGTTACAAAACAGTCTCTTAATGAAAAATTTTATTCTCCATTCAGATGCGTCTGGAAGTCGTCCAGAGTCATCCAGTCCATGTTGAGGTCCATTCCAAGACTCAAAGTGGCTTGACTCTTGTCAGATTTATCAGAGCTCTATGGTGGCTCCTGATTTTCATCACAGACCACGTAGAGTCTGGGCTCACTGTCCTCTCTCCTCTTCCTCCTATCATCAGCTGATATTTTCTTCTCCCAGCTTGGATGCTGCACGTCCTCAGGCCTCTCCTTTCGTTCTCTGAAGTCATCTGTAGGTCTTGCTTTTCCCGTGCATTCCTCTTCTCGCTCATCACTGTCCAGGCTAAAGCCAGAACTATGGTCCAGTCTGGAAGCCTCTTGTTGCTTGGTCCTCTCTGTCTTGTTGTAGTCTGGTTTCTGTGTAGCAGACTTCTTAACAGGCTTGGAAAACTTTTCACTCTTTCCTGTTAACTTTGTGGGCTTGCTGCTGCTTTTCTCTACAGCAGGTGGATGAGTTGGTGACCTGCGAGGAGCTCGATCTTTAGTTTCACAGTTTAGCAAAAACTTTTCAAACAGATTGGTTGAGCCACTAGCATCCTTCTTTGCTTTCTTTTTCTTTCCCTTTTTTCTTTTGTCTTTATGCTTTCCTGCCTCCTTTGCCTTCTCCTTTTTGTGTTTTTTCATATGAACAGGGTTGTCTTCATCTGAGTTGGCAAAACGTTTCTTTGTTTCACTCTTTTTCTTCTTGGGAGGAGAGGGAGGTGTTGGGACTCTGTCTTTTTCTTCATCCGTCTCTGGTGCCGGAAGGGGTCTCATGTCATCTTTCAGAGGCAGCTTGATGCAATAATGACCATCTGTGAGCTGTGTTGGTGTAGTTACAGCATGCATGAACTGCTTATCCTGCTGAGATGGTTCTTGTTTGTCCTCATACTGTTGCTCTGGGAAATCTGCATTGTAATGCTTCACCAGCATGTCTTCAATGTTCAATACAGATATACGATTGACAAGAAAATCTTGTTTTTTAGTGACACATAAGTCCATAACTTGACATCTGCTGACTGGTCCATTTACCACCCAGCCCAGAGCTGTTTTCACAGCATATGGTCCATCATTCTGGCTGTTGATAATCTTCCACGGCTCCATAGCCTGGTGAGCATTAGCTCCAATGAGAAGTCCAATATTTGACTCTAGTCTGGGAAGATGAACTTGGTTCAGGTAAGGCCATCTCTCCAAATCTTGCTCTTTTGGTATATTACTTCTTGTTGCAGGGATGTCTGGTTGAGTGTACACATCTGGCAGCGTGATGAAGTCTTCTTCATCGAGACCACAGACCTCTAAATCTGTAAGAACATAACTACAGACTTTCTGTTCCTGTGCCATGGTGCGAAGAAGGATTTCTTTCTTTTTCCCACGAATATTTAACTTATTCGCAAGATCCTCGGTGCAAAAGGTTGCTGTGCTACCTTGATCCAGGAATGCATAAGTCTTAATGATCTTCCTGTTTTTCCTGTGTCTTATTTGTACAGGTACAATGGGAAGTATGCAGTCATTTTCTCCGGCCCCAGTGACTTCACTTTTACAACCAGCAGACACAAGAGCACTTGTAACTTCACTTGTGTTTTGTGGGTTGTCATCCACATTGTTTTCTTCTGACACAACATCCTGCTTCAACACATGTAGAATAGTGGGGTGCTTAAGAGAACAGTCCGAACATGAGGCCTTTTTTCTACAGTCTTTATATAGATGACCTGCAGTTAGACATCCAAAACAAAGACCTTGTGATTTCAGAAACTGTATTCTGTCTTTCGAAGGCTTTTCTTTAATTTTGTTGCAAACACTCAAAGCATGGCTGTTCTTACAGTAAAGACATGGGCTTTGAAAAGCACTTGTTTTGAATGATGAAGTTTCATCATGTTGACTCTTTGTTGCATCCTTTTCAGCAGGAGATATATTCACAGCAAAACTGCTTCTCTTTGAAAGGCCTTTAACTTGGTCAAATTTCTTTTGTGCCCCACTCTGACTACATGGAATGGCATCAAGAATATCTCCAAATAACGGATCATTGGCAATCTTTGCTTGTTGGTAGATGAACTCTACAAGATCAGGAAATTTGGCTGGTGTTCCTTTTCTTTCTTTAAAATTGTAAGCATGACTTCTCCACTTTTCTTTCAGTTTATATGGAAGTTTGCACAATATGCTTTTCATGTTTGTTGGGTTGTTCATTTCACACATGTAGTCCACATCGTTCAATGTGTTGGAACATCCAATCAGAAATAATGCAAATGTATTCAGCCCCTTTCTGTCTTCTGGTTTTATTTGAGGCCATTCCATAGCCTTTTTGATATATGCTGTGGAAATGGTTAACTCATCTCCATAGTGTCGATCAAGCAAAACCCTTGCTTCTCTATAAGCTCTGTCTGGCTTCATGTGCTCACAACTACGTACAAGTTCTAGCGGTTCTCCGCCTGTGAACTGTTCTAGATAATACAACCGATCTTGTTGGCTATCCGTTTGGTTCTCTATGGCATGCTCAAAGGCTCTTATGAAGGATCTGTAGGTAAGGGGGTCACCTGTAAATACTGGAATTTCTCTCTGAGGAAGTCGGGACAAGCCTTGCTGTTTTATGAGCATTTCAGTATGGTGATTTTGTTGCTGCAGAACCTGGAACAGATCAGCTGAAAAAGCATCAGAACACTGGACATGTGTTGGAGTGCTCTTTGAAGGAGACTTCTTTGATACAGGAGGGTTGAGATTTGCCTGTTGTCCATCCTCTGAGAATGTTTCTTGTTTTTCTGATTTGCCTGCAGAATGAACAGGCTCAGTTCTGAGTTTTGGAGTAGCTTGAAAAGAATCAACCTCAGACTTCTGAGCGTCTTCAAACTCTTCATACACCTTTAATTTTGCATCTGAAATAGCAAGTTCTGTTTCAATTTCTAGTTGCTCTTTTCTAAATTTCAGACGGGCTTCTTCTAGTTGAATTGCTTCTATGTTTTTCATAGCTGCTGCTCTTGCTAAGAGTGCTTCACGTTCTGCTTTAATTCTCAGCCGCGTTGAAATTGTACTTGATCCTTGTGATGCACTGCTTGCAACTGAGTTAGCCTTTGAAACACTGTTGTGTGGACCAACATCATCCTCTGGAGGGCATATTACATTGTTTATCCATTGTATAATGCTTTGTATGAAAAGTTTAAATTCAGAATGTCTATGCTCGAACACATCTTGGTCTTTGCATTTATCTTCTTCATTTAACAGTTCACACAGTTCTTCATTAATGTTTTTATACTCTCCCAGGCATTTGACAAAGTTTGGTAAAGATTCTTCATCTATAAAATCAACATTGCATTCATTTTGTTTCAATCTTTCAATGTTATTCTTCTCTTTTGTTAATTGTGACAGCTTGCCTCTTCTGGCTCCTTTTAATCTGATGAATTTCTCATCAACAGCTCGTTCTGTGGGCTTTGGCTCCCTCTTCTGGCCAACGGCCGCAACTACACCAACGTCTGACATCTTGTCCCGTTTACTTTACTTTTAAATCTTTACACACAAACTGTGAGCTTCCACAGCTTCTAACTCTTCTAAAACGATCACACAAACGTGTGTGAAAGAGTTCCTTTATGTGTAGGATTTCTGTTTCACAGTTCACAGAGTTAATGGAGATGCTGGCTCCGTTCGCCTGTTAGCTTAACAACCAACCGTTTTTTGTTGCTTAGCAACCAACCTGAAGTTTCTGTTGCTCTCAACGGCGGCGCTCGCAGCTTTTATTTTTCAACTCCGGCAAGGTCCTTGATGGAGTCGACTCTCAGATTGTCCTAAGTCCTCTTTCCTTTCTGTCTTGGTCTTGAAAGAGTCCTGAATGAGAGTTCTTTTGACTTGATGTTCAGTCTTTTGACTTGATGTAAGTGCAGAAGCTCTCACTAGTCTAGCCCCTTCAAGCTCTTTTTTACGCGACACATTTCTTCAAAAAAGGAGGTCTTGAATCCAGCGATTATATTTGTGTCTTTACTGAACTTAATAAAAATATACACAAAAAAAAGGCATACAGATTCAAAACAAATAGAAAGTGACGGTCAAAAGACTGTGTTACTCTTCGGGTGCCAGACTTCTACTGAATAAACGAATGCTTACGTCATATTTATACCCATTTCAACAGCCAATCAGAAGGCACCACGTCATAAGCTTCAACAGCATACAATTCCAAATGCTTATTTTTCTTCAAACAATAGAACCTGGCTGTAACTCACAGAATCAATTCAGGCAACAAAATAAACATTTCTTTTAAACTTAAATCCTTTATATGGCTCCTACACTCACTTTGAAAGGAATTTTCATTAATTTACCCTTTTGTTACAAAAATGAACATAGTTGAATGTTACAAGATATATATCTTGTAACATTTTATGCAAAGTAGAAAGATGATGTCACATACACTTTAAAGGTCCGCTGACATCATCTTTGAACTTTGCATAAAATGTTTGCATAAAATGATACAAGATATATATCTTGTATCATTCAACTATGCTCGTTTTTGCAAACAAAATGATAAATTAATGAAAATTACTTTCAAAGTGAGTTCAAAATTAAAAACCATGTTTCTTCACGGGACATCCATTCCGACTACACGCGAATGCAACATTTGACGTAGGAGAAAGACCGTCTTTAGAACGCCCCTTTTAAATATTTATGGCGGACAAGAAATAAAACAACAAAATTATCAATCTAAGTTAGATTTGAGCGATTTGTCTTCAGTTTGGGAAGCAGCAAGTTAGATGAGCAGAAACAGCAGGTTCTAATTTAGGTCTGCACCCGTATTTATTTGAGTCTTACCTTTTCAGGAAGCGAGGGATCTCTGAGGGGGGGCAGCTTTATTTATTCCATACTTGAAGGTCTTACATCTTTACAACTACCATTGGTAGGCAATGTCCCAGCGCCTGCAGAGTGGTTCCTGAAGCTTCTTATACTCCTCCTGGGTGTTGTGTTGATTAGTTGCAGCTGCTGCCAATTAGGAGTGTAGAGGAGAGAGGCAGGCATGGTGCAGGGCAGAACTCCTACATTACCCCCCCACCCCCTCCCAAGAATCGCCTCCCGGCGACCTGAAGCACTTCTCTGGGTGTGCCCTGAAGAATGCAGTGATGAGGCTGAGGTCCAAGATGAAGGACCTCGGAATCCAAGAGCGCTCCTCTGGACCGTAACCCTCCCAGTCGACCAAGTAAAAAAAAAATATTGTATGTGTAATATAATTTAATCTAAATGTACTGGCTACGCGAATGCTACATCTATACTTATCACGCTATTACTAAATACGTATCACGTTTTTACTAGTATCACGTTTTTACTACATAGTATCACGTTTTTACTACATACGTATCACGTTATTTCTACATAGTATCACGTTTTTACGACATAGTATATCACGTTTTTACTACATATCACGTGATTACTACATAAGCTCCAATTTTTTTTTTCATGGATGATTGCAATACGCTTCCGTATAAATGTAACATTGATAAATGTTAAAATAAAATAAAAGGGGGAAAAAAAACTATCAGTTCTGGTGGAACAAGAATTTTTCTGAGAAGACTTATTGAAGGCAAAGAACAGCAAAAGATTTAATAAGTGAAGGTGCTGCTCCTAAAATCTGTAAAAGTTTTAAAAAATGCAGCAATGTTTATATTTTTAGATCTTTTTTGACAAGTAAAATAATTATAAAGTAAGAACCTTTTGAATTAATTTGATAAAAGGGGAGATTACAGTACAAGAAAAAAACAAACACAATTTAGACATAAGTATTTGGTTCTTTTTTAATTTTTTTCAGTCCAGGTTTTGACTACAGCCTTATCTCTAATGACGAACCCTCTTAATGCAAGACATTTTAGACACTCATCATTCTAAATGTATGGCTAAACGTCACAGAAGTTCCATTTTTTATATAATCTTGTGAAAAGCTTTTCAGGAAGAGGAAAAGCATTTAAAGCTGCAACAGTCCCTGCTGTAGTGAAGGTCTGGGGTGGTCAAACCTACATAGGCTTATCAGTCAGGTGTCCCTTTCACATCTCCAGCTCATCCAAAATGCTGCAGCTCAGCTAGTAACATGAATTGGTAAGTTTGAGCACATTTCACCAGTTTTGTCCTTCCTTCACTGGCTCCCTGTGCGTATCAAAATTGAGTTAAAAATTCTCCTGTTGACCTTTATTAATGGCCTTGCACCCTCTCTGAGCTACTTCAACCATATGTTCCTTCTCGAGTGCTGTGATCATCTGACCAGCTGCTTTTAGTTGTACTAAAAACCAGGTTGAAGCTTAGAGGAGATGGGACTTTTTCAATTGTGGGCACTAAACTTTGGAACAATCTGCCCATAAACATTAGACAGGACACTTCAGTCCCTGCTTTTAAATCTTTCCTTAAAACACATTCACTGGCGTTAAATACAGTGTGATTTGATTTACGGTACTATTTCATTGTTTCTCATTGTTTTTGCATTTTTTATTATTTATTATTTTAATTACATCTTGTTATTTTTATTCACTGCCTTGATCTTATTGTTAAGCACTTTGGTAACAGCTGCTTTATAAATAAATTAACTTGACCTGGTTTCTGGATCTACAAAGAAATTAATTAAAAATAACATAGATAGAGACAAGATCTCTAGAAAGAACAAGATCTCGGATACAAGCGGCTGAAATGAGTTTTCTCCGCAGGGTGTCTGGACTCTCCCTTAGAGATAGGGTGAGAAGCTCAGTCATCCGGGAGGGACTCGGAGTAGAGCCGCTGCTTCTCCACATCGAGAGGAGCCAGTTGAGGTGGCTCGGGCATCTGGTTAGGATGCCTCCTGGACGCCTCCCTGGTGAGGTGTTCCGGGCATGTCCCACCGGGAGGAGACCCAGAGGAAGACCCAGGACACGCTGGAGGGACTATGTTTCTCGGCTGGCCTGGGAACGCCTTGGGATTCCCCCGGAGGAGCTGCTCCAAGTGGCTGGGGAGAGGGAAGTCTGGGCCTCCCTACTTAGGCTGCTACCCCCGCGACCCGACCCCGGATAAGCGGAAGAAGATGGATGGATGGATGGATGATAGAGACTTGGGGTCTAAAGATTCCTCTTGAGGTTTGACTTTGGCAGAATCTGAAGACAACTATGACCTTTGTGTACCATTACACCATGTAAATTAAGATCTGAAGATCTCGACCTTGACCTATCTAAATGGTTTTAAGAATCTGTTGGAATCCTGGCAAAACCCAATGCAGACATGTTCCTGTTTGTGTTTTTCTACAGCTGCCTTACAATCTGTCTGTTTTGCTACTTTGATATCTTTGTTTTAACTTTGATATCTTTGTTTTAACTTAAAAAAAATCTATTTCTCTCTTATGTTTGTCTAGTTTTTCATTCAACCTTTATTTAGTCA
>JBBPBX010016843.1:23637-38578 GCA_038048925.1 Garcialebias charrua | reverse complement strand
AATAATAATAATAATAATGAATTCAATTTATAACGCACTTTTCATTAGTGAAAATCTCAAAGTGCTACACACATTCATACACCGGTAGCGGCAGACTACCATGCAAGGTGCTTTCCAGTCCTACCGGGAGCAACTCGGGGTTAAGTGTCTTGCCCAAGGACACAACGACACATGGTGTGGGGAACCGGGATTCGAACCGCCAACCTTCCGATCGGGGGACGACTGCCATTACCATTACGCCACGGCCGCCCGTTAAATTTATTAAGTTTAAACAAGTTTGTATTTTTTATAAATTCTGTCTGAATCAACTCCAACATCCATTCTATAATGTTACCAAAACAAACAAAAAAAGTGGTATCATCTGCAAATAGAACACATTCAAGGAGTCCTGACGCCTTTACCATGTCATTCACATATAAAATAAATAACTTTGTTCCAAGTACAGAACCTTGAGGAACTCCACATGATATTACAGAGGTCAAATCTTACTTTACATAAATTTGGACAGCAGTTTGTGCCATATTTCTTTTTTATCTGGAGCATCTGAAGAAGTTTTATCAATAAATAAATAAATAAATAAATAACAAAAAACAAGAACTCCTCCTTGTTGGAAGGGTAGCAACTCTGTTTTTCTCTTTTTTTCACAGAACACTGTTTATTGATATAAAATGTGCTGCTAGCCATATGTCATCATAGAAAATCCACAACGGAAACCCTGTTAGACACTGAATTACTGAGTTATGCAGAGATGTATCGGGTTCTGGGGGGTCAGTGAAAATTATGCAAACTCATTTGGCAAAGAGGTTCAACATAAGGAACGTTCATTTATATGCAAAAATCCTGCACTGCAGGATAAATGTCTAACATTAACTTTTAAGGAGGTCAGTAATGAGAGGCTAATGAATGTAGAGTTGAGGCATTAGACCTCTTACATGGCGCCAACGAGCAACTTATCTGTAAGAATTTCAGGAGGAATTTATTTGTATTGTCTTATATTTGAATAAGACTTGGACAGAGGCGTAAGTATCAGCCAGCTGACTGGTTAGTAATATGTTACACTTTAATACTGTGATTGGAACCATATACCGTACTGTAATTTGTAGAAACTTTATTACTAAATAGATCAAGTGGCGCTTAGGACACAGGTACATTTTGTCTTTAGCAAGTGGTTAGTGGTCATCCGACTAGAAAGTTTAGTATGAACTTTGCAAATAACTAATAACGTTGTTCAAAAGTTTTTGCTTCATGTTACACTGAACGGGTATTGTCAAAAGCATCGTTGCAGATGAGCCCCCGGTTGAACATAATTGGGCACCACTCCCGTCCCTGCTGTGGCCAAAACAAATTAGGCACAGGTTTAATTAAAACATCTGACAGGGAAAAGGGGAGCCAGAACCATGGTGTACGCTGTGGTGACTTTTGCCAAGTGAGTAAAAAATTCCTTGGCAGCGTGACCGTATTTTACTGGAAGCAGCCACTCCAACTTTCAAGGGTCATGCATCGGTAAGACTCGTCATCTGCACCGAGCCGTGCACACGGATGTGTCCTGCAGAACAGCAGAACTTTGGCTTTTAAGCGTCTTTGACCGTGTTTCACGTACACTTCACGACCTTTTCTTAGTGAAAGAAACGCTCTCTTCGATTTGTAGAACCAACATCAAGCGGCTGTGTGGAACAATCTTTAAAACAACGTGCGCCCGCTCGTCGTTTTCACCGGGGCAGAAATGAGCTCTTTAGTTTGATTAGATTTGACAAACATGGCTAGTGCACGTTGGCAGGCCGAACATGTGAGGAGAGCAGAAAGACGGGCCTTGCAGGGTGAGGGGAGGGTGCCATTGTTAACCTTTCAGCTGCTGGTTCCCAGATCCTGTTCAGGATTTATCTCCATGCTGTGCCAACAGGAAGCTGGAGAAAAGAACAATCAGACAAACAAACAGCTTCCTGTCCCTCGAACGATGGACTTCTCTTCCTTCTTGTGTTAATGTTTCTATAACAGCCGTTTCACCGCCCTGCTCCTTCAGTGTATTGCTGATGTCCACCAGGGAGTTTTTCAACTGCAGACCGAACACAACCTCGCTAATACTTTTGTCGTACACGTTATTTTTTCTTTCTTTGTTTCTTTTCTAACACCCGTGAAAACGCAGCAAGGGGAAACAATTTTCAGCTTTCAGAGAACATCCCAGCTAATATACTGCAGCTGCTGTGAAGTGTTGAGGGGATGCTGGTGGTCAGGAGGCCTCTCCAATGCTCAAGTGAAAGGAATGTTAAGTGAGAGAAATAGAAATAGAAACTGCAGCACAAAGTAGCATGACTGAATATTCTCTGCTCCGGTCATGAAACCCAACTCCTTCGGCTCGGATCTTGTTGCTCGTGACGATGAAGTTTGTGGTTTATTCAGCCGCTGTATCATCAAACAAACATATAAAGTGTGATCAGCTCGGTATTTTCTTCACCTCTGAACTCTTTGCTCTGCACGTTTGTCTTTCTTACCCCTCTCCTTGTTCAGCGATGTCCAGCGGGTAAGAAATATTTCTAGATTTGACTTGTTGGAGTCCTTCGCCTGCAGCACAAGCAGAGCTGGCCGTGCGCCTGCTCACCAAAGATTAAATTAGACCTTTCCTACAGTAAATCTGCTCTGATTCAATATTCTGGTGCATTTGTTATGAAAGTAAATTAATGGGCATTAGGCAAGGGTATGTCCACTCTGGCAAACAAACAAAGCACTCTGTCTCTGTTCTGCTGCTCTTACTCTTCTTTACGTCAGTCCTTTGTGTCTGAGGTTTGACATTTTAACTTGAACTCTGAGGCTCAGTAGGACAAATGTACAGCATGTGAGTTAAACATCTCCCAGAATCATTGAGCACCTGGTATTATTGGTTTTAGAAACTTCTGTCATGTTGGTCACAGTAATCATGCCAGCGGTATATTTAGGCCAGATTGGATTTGGGATTAAATGTTACAAATCAGGTGACTTTGATGGTCCTTTGACGTTTCCTGTTTTAACATGAGAATAGAGTTTTAGGATTTTTTTTTTCTTTTCAGAAAGGATTCAATTCGATTCAAAAATACTTCACTAATCCCAAAGGGAAATTAAATGTTGTAACTCATCATCCTGGTTTCATTAAAGAGTTGTTGTTTATAACATATACATTATATGAATATGTATAAAATATATACTGTGTGTTAGATGCTGATGGCTGTAGGCAGGAAAGATCTCTTGTAGATTGTAATAAAATAAAATAATGAGGAAAAAATGTAAAGCGCTTTTGTGATTTTCTGAATATAATTTTATCTGTTCATGTTTGTTTAATTACCATATTTTACGGCGTATAAGTCGCAGTTTTTTTTGCATAGATTTGTCAGTCCTGTGACTTATACTCCGAAGTGAATTATGTACGTTTTTATTTTCCATATAATAACACAATTTTTGACGGACATTTTAAATTTCGAAGAACTGCAGCAGCGAATCCTCCCGTGCGCGTTCAATTCACTCAGATGGTGCAGGTGGAGGAACACTGGAAAGATACGGCTCCGGATGCGATGGATGGATGGATGTTTGGTGCTGCGCTGCCCAGGTGAAATGAAGCTGTTTTGACCATTAAAGTGCATTTATTAAGGAAAAGTTAAACTGAGACACACCTTTGCTATAATGTCGAGCAAACAAATAATTGTTTTTAAATGTTAATCTTGTTAAATTAACAAGAACTGCAACAGAGAGTCCTCCCATGCACGCTCGCTTCACTCAGCTGGTGCAGGCGGAGGAACGCTGGAGAGCTAGCAGCTCCTGCCACAATGGATAGATGGATGGATGGATGGATGGATGACGCCACGCTGCCCAGGCAAAATGCAGCTTTAAAAAAATAAATAAAGCATAATAAATGTGGCAGGTCAGCGGTGATGCATAATAAATGCGACTTCTACACCAAAGCAACTTATATACATATTTTTCCTCTTCATGTATTTTTTTTTTTTTACGTGTGTCTGATGCGTCTTATACTCTGGAAAATACGGTACCTCTAATTTAAAGATGCAGTTTTCAGTTTTCTGCAGTTCAAGCTCTGACCTGCAGACTCTGACTGACAAATTCTGATTTCTTTCTAACTGTTAACTTTGCATTTATTTTATTATTATATTATTATTATTATTGTTGCTGTTATTGTTGTTGTTTCAGGTCAAATTGAAATTAGACTGCGTTTATGTATACAATAAAAAACAACTTTCACATTTTCACTAAAAGCACCCGGTCAGAGTTTTCCCTCCATCACTGGAAATCTACAATAAAAATGTAAAACAGTGTAGTAATTCTTCAAGTTACTGGTCAGTCATAATTTTACAAAAAATACCCCAGAATTACTGTATACTGTATCTCCTTTCTAAGCAGAATGTTTTTAAAAATGTTCTCCCATTTTTTAATTGTACACCTCAACTTAAAAACAAGAAGGTGCCATTTTTCCATTTATCCTCAGTTTAAAACAAATAGCATCAGTGTCCAAAATAACGTTTTTTTGGGGTGAAGAAAAACCTCTGTACGTGAGATTTTTTAAATTGTTCATTCTTTTTGTTCTAACTTCATGCAGTCTTTGGCACATTACAGCAAAAAACAACAACTTCACAATTCAAACAAATCTTTTGTTTCCTACATTGTCTTCTGGCTGCAAATGATACCCTGTCCCATACAAAGGATGTAAATCATCTGTTAAGTGTCACCAGGCACTTAAATGGAAAAGCTCAGGTTGTTGCAGAGCAGTAAAATAACATACCTCTGCAGAAAAATATTCCTTTTCGAAGCCTCTAGCACTTCTTGTGCTTCTTCAAACTTCATTTTTAAACATCTCCGCTCATCTCAGCTCTGCCTGGTGGCTTGTGACCATCCATCTTCCTCTTGATCACAATCCAGAGGTTTTCAGTGGGGTTAAGGTTTGGAGATTGGACTGACCATGACGGGGTCTTGACCTGGTGGTCCTCCACCCAAATCTGAACCTCATTAAAACCTGATGCTCACTGTATCTCTCTGCCAATGAAGCCAACTGAACATTTTATTTTCCTTACTTAAAAATTTCCTTTTTAACCCTTTAGGCATGTACAGTGTTTTATTTATTTATTTTTTAATTAATATTCCAATTTCTCCTGAGTTTCTGCTACTGTTTCTACCATCTGGTTCTATTGCAAGAGCATATTGACCACCAGCATTGGTTTGTATACTCAGTAAATAAGAATTGGTTCAGGTGATCACTTTATCATCACCTTGTTAAGATGAAAGAGGTGCTTGTACTTTGTAAATTAAAATGGCTTTCATAGACATAGAGATGCTAATTTCAGGGAAAAAAACAGTCTCTTGATTTGAGAGCTGTACAGTATTATGTTACGGAGTCTATTTGTGCTTCTGTCAACTGAGCGTTCAGTTCCTTTTTGTGACAAGGGAGGGATTTAAATTATTAATAGAAGTAATAAACCTGTGCGAGTGAAGTTGCATTCATGGTGAGCACACCGGCATCACATGTACATTTTCTCAATCTGTTCGCCCATGTAATGTAATTTATTGTCTTTCAAGGACAAAGAGGTCACAGCATTTTCCCTGCATCTATTCCAAAATGCCATTTGTAGCTTTAAAACCCAGCTGGCCCATCTGCTGCTTATTTTGAAAAAAAAAAAATTCCCTTCCACACAAATGTGACGTATTGAATAAATCATTTTATTTGTTCTACCTGGATTATTGAGCATGCATCAGGACATTTTAGTTTTTGTTTACCTAACATTGATATGACGCAGTATCTCCTGAGCAAATGTGTTTTAGATTCAAAGACAAGATTGTTAGTCACATCAACTTGTTCTTTAAATCTTTTTTCTTTCTTTTCATAAATCGATCTTGCCCAGGTCTGATGCCTCGTCCTCATTAGAGTGTGAGGTTTTGTGTGGGAGTAACCCCTCGGTGTGTTTGTGCAGCTGCTGGGAGAACTGATCAAACTGTGCATCTGCGTTCATGTGGATCAGAGGCTGTTCATGGGAATGACAAAAAGAAACTCTCAAGTACTTCCACACTGCAGAACGTTTAAAGAAAGACAAGAAAGTTCATGCTCAATAATCCAGGTGTCAAATCCGATAATTCTCAATCAGGTCATCTGGACAGTTTCTGGTTGGTCCACTTAAGTTGTTTACGGCTTGGTGGGGGAACAGTGTGCTGGAACTACTCTGACTGATGAACCTCTCTGGAGTGAGGGTGAAACGTTTCTACTAAAAAGAAACTGTCCAGATGACCTGATTGAGAATTATTGGGTTCAAAGAAAGAGTTTTAACATAATACACTGTTTTGTTAAACTAAAGATAATTTACCGGTAGCAGTGATGGCTATGGGACAGATCTGGTTGGCAGGACGTTTATGTTTATGTTTATTAAATTTGTTCATTTTTTTACAAAAGAAACAATACAAGACAATCCCATAAATGATAATGTACAAAATATAAAAAAATGAAAGGTAGCAGAAAGAAGAATAAATCTTATTATATCTGCCCCTTTTTTCCAACAATCAGATTAAACAATAATAATCTTCAACCAACAGTACAAAATGACTAACTCTTTCTAATTTTCTAACTAATACAATACACATTACGCTATTTCATATATTTTTTTAACACATTTGTTTTGATCATTTTCTTAAATGTAAACATTGACTTGGCATTTTTAACTACATTCTCCAAGCCATTCCATAATCTAATTCCCTGGATTGAGGTAGAACGTCCCTTCAAACTAGTTCTGAATTGTGGTTTTACAAACATCTCTGTCCCCTTAAGATTATAACAACTTTGTCTTTTAACAAAATGCATTTGGATATTTAAAGGTAATGCATTATTTTGAGCCCTATACATAACTGATAAAATATTATAGTCTACCAAATCATGGAACTTCAATAACTTCAGTTGATAAAATAATGTACTTGATGGATGACGGTAATGTTTTCTAGTGATAATTCTTACAGCTCTTTTCTGTAATACAAAAATAGGCTTTGTGATTGTTTTACACGCTTTCCCCCAAACATCAATACAATAGATTAAGTGTGGAACAATGATTGTGTTATACAACAAATACAGAGCTTTATCATTCAATAGGTCTCTGACTTTGTACAGTACTGCAATCGATTTAGCTATTTTTATTCTTACAGAATTTATGTGTTGTTTCCATGTCAGTTTGTCATCAATGATAACACCCAAAAACTTCACCTCACTCACTCTACAAATCTCAACATCCTCAATTTTGAGTGGAACATCAACAGTTTTCTTTTTATTACTGAATATCATGTAATTAGTTTTTTCTAGATTTAATGATAATTTATTTATTTTAAACCAAGTTTGTATCTTGACAAATTCTGTCTTTATCAATTCCAACATTTGTTCTATATCTTCGCCTGAACAGAAAAATGTGGTATCATCAGCAAAAAGTACACATTTAAGGAGTCCTGACACATTTACCAAGTCATTCACATATAAAATAAATAGCTTTGGTCCAAGTACAGAGCCTTGGGGAACTCCACATGTGGACGTAGACTGAGGAAGTCCTCTGGATGGGGGACAAAACTTTTCTCACTTAAAGAAACTGGTCCAGATGACACTATTTAACCTTTTTTGTAAATAAAAATAAAATTGTTTCCATTCAAGCAAACCTGCTTCTTGTCCTCTGGTTCATATCCCGGACGAGCCCCCAAGAGAGGGGGGAGGGGTACTGTGTCTAACCCAATATTTCTATTTGGCAGTCAGACAAGATACTGGTATCATAGTTTGAATGTAATGTGTAAATAAACCTGAAGAAAGTCAAATAGTTCTGCAGATTTATTTATGCTTGCAAATCTGAAATGTCCTGCATCGTCCAAGCAACAAAATTTACATCATAGATCCATTTCTCGTCTTACTTGTCCTGCATGAACCGGATACACATATTTTAGGAATGTTACATCAGTAATCTTGGTTCCTATACATTTAGTGACTTTAAAGGAACACTGAGAACTAAAGTTTGGGGACGTCAGACAGAATGAAGGTGTTCTTTCTGTGCGGATGCTGCAAGTTGTTAAAGGCCTTCAATGGTTTGGGTGTGGAGAGGCAGAGGAGCGGAAAACCACGGTGTGGGTTTCAGGTGGCCAGTACGGCACAGATTTGTCCCGCGGCGGACAGAAAGCTGCGAGGCTGCGCGTCCCCTTTGAGTGTTCTGGAAAACTCCCTGACCTTGAGGAGTGTTGTGTTACACCTCCCAGTGACCTCCTCAGTTTGTCCCAGAACAGAGACTCCTTTGAGAGAAGCTGCAGACTTTTTTTTTTTTAAGTTGGGGGGTGGAGGGAGCAGTTATCTGTAAATCTTTGACAGAATTATGATAAGAAAAAACAACTATTCATTTTTAAGACCTTGTGGTTTCGATTTATGGGAAAAATTTGCCGAACCAATACCAGATTTTAAACCGCTGCATTCTTTGAGCCTGCTCGCTCTGATTCTGTCACCTTAGATTATCCAGATTTATTTTAATAATTTCCAACGTTCCCACATTTCAGACAGCTCAGTAAAACTGCTGCAGGGTACAGCTTTTTCCTTTTGCTTTTATCTCACAACTTCAGCTAATTTACCAAAGAAGATGCCCTACTGTAAACTTAATTATGTTAATTGTTTCCGAACGGTTAAACAGAAATTCATTTGCAATATTTCCCAATGCTTTTAGTCACATGTTTTGGCTTCCCTTGCCTATGTCTTTTTTATTATTTCAGTTTGAAATACAGAGATTAGATTTAAATAATTTGTTTGATTCTCCACTGATAATTCTGATTAAAGCTAAGCTTATCAGGAACTTTTGGATCATTACATAACTTGCTCGGGTTATGTATCTGCAAATGCTGAATATTATTTTGGAGTGCTTATTTGTTTTTTCTTGTGTGTTTTTTTCTGCAGATGGTGACTCACACCCATTTTTGCCAGGATGTCTTGGTGAATATCCAGCCCCACAAAGCCGAAGGATCTCAGCTCAGCTGGTAAATAGCCCTCTTCCTTCGGCGCAGCGTGGGAGAAAGTAGCGCTGTCGTAGCATCTCTGTACAGGCTGATAACTGGAGTGAGGCGGCATTGAGCGATCATCTTTCACTTTGAGCCACTCACCTTTCATGCCATGGCCCTGTAGCTGGTTGTGGGTGTTAGACTGTTGGTGGGAACACACACAGACCCTCACGAGGACTCAGTCTGCAGGGTGCACCCATGCAGAGCACCACACTTATGCCACTGAAGATCCATACATGAGACAGGAGCCATGTGATCGCTGGGATGACCTTCATACAAGATTAAGACACTCTGACTGACGCTTTTTTCTCCCCCCAGTGGGGCTGTGGGGTGGGAGCAGACAGGGAGCTGTATTGATTCTTACTTTATGAGTTTTTCTCACTGTGAGGGAGTGTCAAAGAGGCAGAGCCAGCATGGCCAAGCCTCTCCTGAGGATACAGCGCTATTTCTGCAGGAAACCTGTCCGATTCTTCTCCCTCATCCTCCTCTACTTGACTGCCGGGAGCCTCGTCTTCCTGCACACTGGCTTCGTCGGGGACCGAGGTTCTGGGGCTCGGGGGAGCCGTGTCTCTGTCGTAGCTTCAGAGGCGGGCAACCGAGCCTCATCGTCAGACACCCGGGGGCTCGGCATCATGAGCAGAGTGTTTAAGGAGACTCACCGGTCTGGTCGGAAACCTGCTGGACCTCGGTGGATGAGAAAGAGCAGACACGAGAGCCACGGCACTGAGCGCAGGGGGGGAGACTACACCAGCAACTGGAACCGTGCACTCAAAGGTCGCAATGCCAAAGAGATGGATGATGGAAGAGGTGAGGTGAACACAGCCATCTTTTTTATTATTATCCTTATAGTTATACATTAATGATAAATAAAAACACAAACTCATACAATCAGCAGATGTGAGATTCGGTGGCTTTAAAATGGCCAAATACAGGGAGTCCTCGAGTTACGACAACCCAGACTTACGAACGCGCTCCGAACGCTAGTACGTGCTGTGTTTATAGATGAATGTGTGGTGTAATGTGGTTAATGTGTTAGCTAACCGTTTGTAAATAAAGTTCTGTGCATGTTTCTGGACCAGTATGTACGCTTGTTAAGTCTCATGTCGATTCTCATGTTGATAAACGGGTGTGCGGCGCAGCGTACGAACGCCACGTGTTCTGAGTTCCGACTTACGTCAAAATCGGGTTACGAATGGTCTGTAGGTCCGGAACTCGTTCGTAAGTCGGGGACTCCCTGTACACTGTTGGTGTTTTATAGGTAATCTGTTCAGTGGGTAAGAAACATTACCAGAAAATTAACCATAAGACGAATATGAACAATATTCAGTTACAGTGTGAACAAAATACTTGTTATTGCAATACAAACGGATTCATAACACATACTGGAAAGCAGTTCATGGTACTGTATTGTGAAATAGTTGACATAAATCTCTGCTGCATCCTAATGGCTCAAGATTCCACGCTGCATTTGGTCTCCGGGGAGACCTCCTCGGGGTGCACTGAGATGGAGAGTTAAGTCCTCTGTCGTCTCTTTGTGTTAATTGTTCAAGGATCTCACCCTCTGTGCTCATCTGAAGCTTTGCTCTGCACTGCCCAGCACATGCTCAGCCAAACAATGGCAGATTTTATTATGACAACATCTAAATGACTGCATGGCTGCAGGATTTAGGGTTTTATCTCTTATTGCAATAGTCTGCGCAGCTATAATCCATCTGAAACACGTAAACTCCTGGGCTGCACGTCTTTTCTAAAAGCTGCAGCCAGTTCACAGCTGACATTCTGAACTTGAATGGCACAAATATCCTGCTTACTTCCTGCTTTCCAAATAAACTGCTGTGAAATGAGCTGAACAGAACGTATCTCTGGCTCGGTTATTTTCCCTTAAAGCGCTTTTCACAGCGTTCAGAAAAACACAGCTCTGTGCCCAAGTACCCGTTCAGTTACATTCGCTTTATTTTATGCAGCTTCTTTCCACTGCAAAACATTTTAGGTGGACGTACCGCAACTTTAAATGCCGGTTACCTGAATATAAAACCGTCTGATGGGCAGGCGCAAACATCTGGGTTGGTAGGGATGTCATGACTTTGCTGGAAGTTTCTACAGTATTTTAAAAAGGAATACCAAGGATAGAGAGTTATTTCTGCACAGACAGGTGATGAATGCTGCTCAGAAACATGACGAGTAGGCATGAGTTTGTTCTGCGCAGACAAAATGAGATTGGCTGCCTAATTTTTAACTTTGGAAAACATTTGTGAGTGGGACAAAAGTTAAGCTGCAAAAAAAAAAAAATCTTTTACAAGACTGAACAAGAACGATGATTTAAAATGTCTTCAGCGCTGAATCTTATATGTTTCTAATGCCCATTAAAGGTCCACTGACATCATCTTACAAATTTCATGAAATGATAGAAGATATATATATTTTATCATTCCACTATGTTCGTTTTTGCAAACAAAATACGACTACAAGCGAATGCAACATTTGTGACGTAGGAAGGAGAACGTCTTTAGAACGCCCCATATAAATATTCATGGCGAACAAGAAATAAAACAACAGAATTATCAATCTAAGTTAAGATTTGAGCTATTTGTCTTTAGTTTTGGAAGCAGGAAGTTAGATGAGCAGAAACAGCAGGTTCTAATTTAGGTCTGCACCCGTATGTATTTGACTCTTACCTGTTCAGGAAGCAGGGAGCTCAGTCCGAGGGGAGGCAGCTTTATTTATTCCATTTTTGACGAAGGTCTTACATCTTTTGGGAAAGTGAAAAGGCTCACTTGTTCACTGATGATATTAGAACACCCAAATGCGACACACCGAACCGGCATTTTTTAAGTTTTACCAAAAAAAAAGGCGATCTGGCTGAGAATGAATATGCGTTAATGGCAGACGCAGACTGAAGGTCCTGCTTCCTACGTCACAAATGTTGCATTCGCTTGTAGTCGGAATTTTCAGAGAGAAAAGCTGTTTTTAATTTTAGACTCAGTTTGGAAGGAATTTTCATTATTTTATCATTTTGTTTGCAAAAACGAACATAGTTGAATGATAAAAAATATATATCTTCTATCATTTCATGCAAATTTGTAAGATGTCAGTGGACCTTTAAAGCTTTGGGTTGGGTGAAGATCTCAGTCTGGCTCAGTTTTCTTCCTCCTCTCACACATTTCCCTTTTCTGTAACACTAACCTCTTGGGACAGGAGCTGAATGTGATGATGGAGTAATTAATAGCTTCAAAGCATTTGTTTTCCCTCATGCATCCAGCAGCACTCATTACTCTGTAGCCTAAAACGTCTCCAGAACCCTCTCATGTTTGGTTTAAAGGGTAATTTTTTCTCCTCTCAGTCTGAACAGCATCTCTCTCTGTGTGTCTGGTTCTGACTGTACATTAAAGGGAACGGTGCAGTGGAAGAGGCTCCAGCACACTTTTATGCAGCGTGGTGCAATAGCGCAGAGTGCTGCATACTTTACTGATGAGAACAAACAAGTAAAATTACTAACATGACTCAGCAGGGTTCACTCAGGTGCATGTACGCCTCATAACTCGTGTTATTCTGAGCACACAAAACATTTTAATCATCATTCTGTCATATAGCAGATTATCTTCTGTGGAAGAGGTAGTTTTTAAAGGTACGCATTTATTTTTTCTTTTTTTCTTTTAAGGACTGCGATGTAGTGGCACAGACAAGTGGTTTTTGTTGGAAACTTTATTGACCGGTTAATGGAAAAGCTAGAGAGCAGCATTCTATTAAAGGGAAGAAGTCGTTGAAGGATCGCTGAATCCCTCTGCAGAGGTTTTGCAAAAACCAAGCCCCATCCCCTCACACACTTTCTGAAAAATGCAAATGAGATGACTGCTACTACAGTTACACGCCACTAGAAGGGGATATGTGTCTTCATAAATAAACAAAGATCTTTCTGCCCCAGTTCTGACTCCACATGTTACTACTCTGCAGCCTTGTGAAGAAAATGGTTCCACGTTAATTTTCACTTTTTAATCTTTCCTTCAAGAATTCTTGCATGTCCGTTTTGCACCTGCTGCCTTTGAAACGTTTGTGTTAAATGTGTAGATTTTTCTGTGTGAAAGTGACTTATTTGTGATTCTCTTTTTCAGCAAAGTATTTTGGCTGCCATGTTGATGACACTCAGAAGCGAGCACTAAGAGGAGTTTCCTTTTTCGACTACAAAAAAATGACCGTATTTCGTTGCCAGGACAACTGTGCTGAAAGGTATGACACATGCAAAGAACAAAAGTCTCATTCGTTATTCAGCCCTCTTATTTTTTACCCGATTCATGTTTGAGAAATAATTGGCAATATTATCCCTTTGAATATAAATGTACTTCTTTGACAACTAGCACATCACAGCAAAAATGAGGCGATGAGGAAATCAACCACAAACAGTATTACACTTTTTGCCCCACTCCCCTCAGGCAGGAGGTTGAGGAGCATTAAGTGTAGAACCACTAGACTGAGGAACAGCTTCTACCCTTTGAGCTGTTACACTCATGAATCCCTAACCAGGACAATAACTGGAGAAAAAAAAGAAAACTAATCACTATAATACCACTTTAATTGGTGATATGTGACTTATCTGTGCTGCTGCTTATCTCATGCTGCTGCTTATCTCATGCTGCTGATTATCTTATGCTGCTGATTATCTTATGCTTCTATATTCATTCATACCCGTCTGCTCACCACAGACTCATGTTCGGGCTGCTGTTGTTACACCATATTGTTTTATATTAAAAGTGTTTAGCATATAACTTAGATCTTTTATCGTACTGTTTGGCGTTTGTTTTAGTGTTTAACTTAGATCCTTATACTGTTTCTTTTTATTCTGTATATTTTGCTATTTTGGGGTGTAACTGGGACCCTGTATAAATATTTTTTTTTCCATCTCATGTACCAAATGAGATGGTAATGACAATAAAGTTTACTTGAACTTGAATTCATTACAGTTTTAATAAAGATACTCAAGTGTTTACAACAATCTCACAAAAATGGTGTTGGATCTCAGAAGGATGCATCTGTTTATTAATATTTTGTTAAAAAACAAAAAATAATAAAAATTATGACACGAAAAGATTTCTTAAAGAACCAGAAAATGAGACTGATTAGTTAGTCAAAGTGTCTGTTGTAAAACTGTGAGCTCCAAGAAAAAGAAAAAAATTAATCATATTTTTATTTCTGTATACTCTTTAAATCTGTTAGTATCTCAGTTTTTTTGTTTTTATATCACCCTTGCTGCTCAAAGGTCAATACAAAAGTCCTTGTTTCCTTCACCTCAGACATCTCCTTCAGTAATCAGCACACCTGTTGACTAGTTTCTTGGTCAAATCATTTGTTTACATCTATCTTTTTTTATTATTATTTTATCTATTAATCTTAGTTTTGCCATTAAACATCTTGCTGAGGTCTTGAACCTGCCTCCTCAGTTCCTGCATTCAGATCCTTCATACAAACCAACCTTGTAATCTGGTTCAGCTGAAGAAAATCTGAGTGTTGAGCCTCACCAAGATGTTTTAACACCTGCCCATCTCATGCGGGATTTTCAAATGACTGAATTTACTAGAAAGATGAAGAGATTTTCATAATGTGTATTATGTTCTGTAAGAAGCCATCTAGTCAAAATAAACAGCATTAGATCCGACAATACCCTTGATTCTGACCTAACATGGCCTTATTTGGCATTCTGAAGTAGATGGACTCAGCATATTTAGAAGAGAACAAAACACTGAGCTGGATGAAGTGGTGATGCGTTCATGTTTCACTTCCTCTTTATGGCATCAGCAGACCAAGGTTGATAACCTTGAGCTGTGAAGCGACGTAAAATGATGCGACGCGCCAAAGTTCTTACTTTAATTTAATAAAATGTTACCATCTAAATGGTCAGGTTAGTCACCTGACCTATAGCATGCAATTT
>JBBPBX010016843.1:0-12132 GCA_038048925.1 Garcialebias charrua | reverse complement strand
TTTACAAGATTTTGGTCTTTTCATTTGTCATAAATTGTAAAAAATATCAATAAATGTTGAAAATCATTAGATATTTTTAGCTTTAATAAGGTCACCCCTAGTGGACACAAAAGCCTCCTCCAACAAACCTAAAGTGGCCCACGGGCCACCAGTTGATAATCACAGTTGAAGCAGTTTGTTGCAGCTCTGGACACTTTTAATTTAGTAAACGAAGGCGTAAAATGGCTCTTTTGATCATAAAGGTTGCAGACCCCTGGTTTAAGGTCTCTTGCAGTTGCCACTCAGTTTGGTTATTGCAGGCAGAAGCAGCCACAGCTTGGAAATGTCTCAATAGTTCCTGTTCAAGTGTAGCTCAGCATTTTGTTCCCCCAGTTTGGAAAATAGCAAACAGCCCATATTTTAGTTAATTTGTTTGATTTTTGATTGTCTGTAAATTATTTATCTACAATTCAGTAACTTGTAGCAGGAGAGCATTCTGTTCTCTCATTCCTGCTGATACTTTTACTGTATTATTTTTTAATCAGGCCCCCAATTGAGCTTCTTTAAGATATATCATACTGCAATTATATAATTTGACACAAGCACAAACTATCTGAGCTCATCAAGCTCTTGCTGTGAGGAAATGGGTTTCAGATTTTAAAACTGTTTTTGTTTTTTTCATATCGCAAATGGTGGATTTTATGTTAGTTTCCTGATATTATGAAAAACATTTGGAGAAAAATGCAAGTTGGATTGTTAGGGGGGAAAAAACACAGTAAAAAATGTTAAATAAATAAACTGTGCAACTCGGGACTTGGGCAGCAACCTTCAAAACAATTCTGCACATGAACCATTGAACAAACCTGTTACATTTAGAAAACAAGTCTTATCTACTGATGAAGATTTAAATGGATCACTTCGGCTGCAATGAGAAAACCAAAGTGTGCATAATTTAATTTCAAATGCAGTGCATAGTACCTCTTCAGTTGTTGTGTTTGAGGGTGGATTTGTCATGATTTGCTCTTGTTTTGTGTCCACTACAAAATGATCATTTCAAGGTACAAGGTTTATAATTTGTAAAATCCCAGCAAAATCAGAAGGTAAACATTACATTTGCACTACTTCTCATATTTGCACTAATGTTTGTATTACATTACTGCCTATAGTCATACTACTGTTTACATTCACTGTTTACATTTATTAATACTGTTTACATTTATTACTACTGTTTACATTTATTACTACTGTTTACATTTACACTACTTTTATATCTACACTACTGCTGATACATATACAGTATTCTCTGACCAGCCTTATTTAAGGATGCCCAATGTGCCTTACTGCATATGCCACTTTGCCTCTATACCAACATCAACTACCTCATACATATACTGTGTACATTAACTCATATGCTGCTTTGCCACTCTTTGCAAATGTCAATGCTAGAACCTTCAGTTTATTTTATAGATATACTTTTTATACTTTTTATACTACTATGCAAAAACTCAGGACAGTATTACACTTTTATTATTTCATTTTATGCTTATGTTCATTAAATGTTTAGTGTTTTAGTGTTGGTGTAAATTTTCATACTTTTATACTACTATGCAAAAACTCAGGACAGTGTTACACTTTTACTATTTTATGCTTATGTTTATTAAATGTTTCAGTGTTTTAGTGTTTAAATGGTTACTGTTGCACAGAGGGACTGAGAGAAATGCAATTTCAATCCTGTGTATGTCCTGTACATATTGCAGTTCTGACAATAAAGTTGACTTTGACTTTGACTTACTCTAAGAGATTTTTAAAAATACATTATTTTTGGACAGGATGATAATTCTCAGGACCAATTAGTTTTAATCTGTAGATAAATTTAATAAGAACAGTACATGTAAGACAGAAAACAATTACACAGAATTAATAGTATTTTGGTGAATAAATAAATTTTCAAAAATCCCACAAACAGGAACTGAGAATTTATAGTTAGTCATTGAGGGAATATACCAGCTGTAATGAAGAAAGTGCAACTAAATATTGACTAGTGGTTGCACAAATCTGTGCTTCAGGCCTTTTGTGCTTATTGATTTGGAATCTCAGGAAGGACTCTTGGCTGAATTTGCTATTTTTAAATTAAAACCTTTGGACGTAAAGTCATTTTTCACGTACTTTACAGCTGGGTAACAGAAAGTTCGACCATGCCAAAGTAATATTAAAGTTGCCTCAGTTGTTAGTTTTTGAGACGGCAATGCAAACTCAGCCGTTTTGAAACTTTAATGACGACCTCGCCGAGCAGTGACGATACGCTCGAATGCAGCACAGCCTCTGCCAGCTGCTGCTTTTATGGGCCGGCATATATCTACTGAGTAAAAGTTAGAAAAAGAGGATTTTATTTTCCTCCAAAAGTTCTGCAGTTTGACTGATAACCAAAGCCCTTATGAAACTGTCCAGGCATTTGGGAATTACTGCATCATTTTGCCACAAATTGTGACAGATGTGACAGTCTAAGTGACATCAGGACTTTCTGCTATGTCCTCACTTCTTCTTTGTTTTGTTCTCACACAGACGTGTGCTGTTTTGTTTAAATGAAAACTCACATGGAATAAAACTGCGTTACAACACCAAAAACAATTACATGGGAGACATTTATCTTTCCGATCTTACGCTCACAGTAATTCTCATTTGCCTCACGCCTGAGTGGCTATCAGGAAGATTTAATGGAGCATTTAATTATTCTGTCTTTTCATTCGTTTTGCAGAGTGGCCTGAGTTTGTGAAGAACTACGCTCCTTGGTGGGCCTCACACACCTTGGACTGGCTGACTTATGGGAGGAACGTCCACGTGGTCCACTTTGAGGATCTGAAGCGGGACCTGTTTGCACGGCTCAAAGCGATGGTCCAATTTCTGGGTTTGGAGGTTTCAGAAGATCGCCTGCTCTGCGTCGAGGGCCAGAAGGATGGAAACTTCAAGCGATCGGGGCTACGCAAGCTCGAGTATGATCCGTACACTCCTGAAATGAGAGAGGACATTAACAAACTGATCAGAACAGTAAATGCTGCTTTGATGAAAAGGAATATGTCTGGAGTCCCTGCAGAATATATGCCAAGATGATAAATGTGATCTTTTTTTTTTTTCACTTCTGCTTTTAAGTGACAATTTTGTCAACAGACTGCGTCACAAATCGTCCGAGGGCAAAACATAGCTCTTTGTTTTATCTCCATTCATAAAGACTGTAGGTGTACATCTGCCTCTACCTTCCTAATTCACCCTGTTTTTGTTGTTGGAGTTCTGCAGGATCGTGCACTCACAGATGCGTACGTTTCTAAAACCGCTTTCGTTTCTCTTTTTGTTTGTTTTTTGGTTGAATGAAAAGCATTTCTTACCCTGCTCTATGCACATGCCTTACACCAAGACGGTACAACAGCTGTGACCACGGAGAGGCTTTTCTGCCTGCACTGAATGATTTGACAAAACAATTCTACAATACTAGAAATAAAATATTTTTGGCTGCTGTCAAAGTTACAAATATGTTTTATATGTAAAGTTCTCTAAAACCTAACCTGCTCATCTAAAGGGAAAAATGCAATATGTAGAGTATGACTGCCTGATAATGATGAAGCTGTGTGTTCCAGACGTTTTATGTTGTTCACTTTATCTGTGTTTTTGTTAATCAAGAGCTAATAAACTTATTTTAGTTAGATTAATTAGTCTTTTTTAAAGCCCCGAGTCATAGAGAGGATTTATTTCTTTAGTGTTTATTTATCTCTGGTGTACACTGCACACACTGACAAACTTGATTATCAAAATGTTTTCTGAACACTGGACTTCGATGCAAAAAATAATAATACTTTTTTTAAAGCACTACACTGTGCAGCACCTTCCCCAAAGATCACTGAAGGTATTGCAGTCATGTTACAGGCTGGAGGCTACATTTAATTGTGTTATTGTCCATTTATTTTTAAAAGCCAATGATACTGATTATCTTTTAGTTTTTAAAGAAAGCTTTAAAGGTGGTTAAAGCATGTTTTGATTATGTTTTTATACCTAATAAAACAGAAAACTCCAGGCAAAACATTTATTTTCTGTACGTCCATCTCGGTATTCGTGCTTCACCACATTCAAAATGAGCAAATACAAATAAATACTTTTTATAAGTAAAAATAAATACATATATAAACACTGACGACTTAGGGCCATTTGACAATAAAGAACTTCCATTTTCAGTAAAATAATTCTATTTTTATAGTATGATTCATACAAACAATTCTATTACAGAAATGTTTATTAAAATGAGTAAATTGGAGAAATGTCTATTTTTACCAAATGCTTTAAAATTTACTGGCTCTTGCTTTCACTGACAGGCTGGCGCTTACTGAACAAGTGTTCATTCTGAATGTATTTTCTACAAAGTGAATGTAAAGTAGTGACCCTCAATAAATGAGCAAATAAAGAAAGAGCTGTCTTTTTTTACTTATTGTTGGAAATACTTTGTATGTGTGTGAACATTGACTGGAAGACTGAAATCTAAAGAAACATGGTATATTGACAATTTAACTATTTGTTTATTTAATAAACATGGGCTTCAATAGCATGTGGAAGAACCATACACAGCCACAACAACCTGGCACCACTTCCTCATTCTGCTCAGCAGCTTAGTTGCACACTGCTGTGGGATGGCATCTGATTCTTCAACCAACATTTGTTGCAAATCAGCTAACTTGGTTGTGCTGGTCATGGATGAATGGTGCACCCAAGCTACAGGTGTTAAAGGGGTTGAGGTCAGGACTGCAGGCTGGTGATTCCATCCTCCCCACTCCCAATTTCTGGAGTTAGTCTGATCAACTCCACTCTGTAGGAATGAGCATGGACATCTTCAAGGTTTGGTCCCAAACTGTGAAGATTTGGGATCACTGCTTGTTCACAGGTGCTGACAACTGTCACATTCTTGACTCTACTTACTGCTCAACACAAACGTTTTTCTTACAAATATGGCATAATTTAAAATGAGCAGGCTTCTAAAGATATGACATTGCTATGAAACACTGCTACAACAAAGAAAAAGAAAAAACACTAATTTCCTTACCTTTTGTGCCAAGTTTAAAATCGACTAAACACATACATCTGAATGTTTTGACTGAAAAATCTGGAATTTACTCAGGGAAAAATCAGGGAATTTTGTTTTTGTGACATGCTGGGAAGTACCTTGTCACACAGCCCCCACTGCTTTCACAGAAAAGGCATTTTCTCCAGTTATTTTTGTCTCTTTGACATATCAGTCACTTGTATGGTGATCTCTTTAAAACAAGTTTGTTAATCTAAAAAAGCTAAGTCTGGTCCTCTGGACATTCAAGAAACAAAACAAAGCAAAAAAATTGTAGAAACGTTTCGTCTTTCGTCCGAAAGACTTCCTCAGTCTGAGGTGCTGTATTCAGCTCAGTCTTATAAATAGCACCCTCCCACAGTGGATCAACCAGTTGGCTGATGACAGCCTGAAACCAGCTGCTCACATGATCAAGGAGGACCATCAGCCTAACGATGGATCGTTAGCACCCTGATGGTTGTTTGCTATTCACAGAGGGCTGAGTGATACTAGCAATAACAGCATTGTAATGGTACATCCAGACCGAACGGCTTTTCAACGGCAAAAAAGCGCGAAACGCCTCGAGGTTGACGCACTGGACCCCAGTGGTGTTCAAACTGGAACGTGAGCGGCGGCGGCGGGGGGGGGGGGGGGAGCTAGCAGAGCTTAACTTGCTAAACGTGAAAAGTTCACAATTCAAAACTTACCCGATATCCTGACTTCCTCATTGGCACTCCGCCAGGCAAGGTCCTTTTTATTTCTCCTCCATACTTGAACACGACTTCGCGGGTTATTTCCGTGTCTCACAAACAATACGTCACACAGTTGCGCAATACCCGTCCCCTCGTTTCCGCGTCACATAGCGGACTCTCCCCCTCTCTCCTCCCCCCGACTCTCCCTGATTGGTTGACACACGCGTTCACGAGTTTGAACGCAAAATCATCAACATTTTCAAGGCGTGCTTTGGAGGCTGCCGCAGGTTCAGGTGCACGGAAAACGCTCAAATGCCACTTCCAAAATGCTCAACACGCACGTGACGTGTCGCCCGATGCCAAGACGCGCCTGGAGGCGCGTCCCCCATTGACATTGCATGTAAACTGGACGCTCCTGCCGTTGAAAACGCGTTTGGTCTGGACGTACCATGAGAGGGGGACAGTTGAACCCGGAGGCCTCCACCTCTGTTTAATGATGGGCGGTTTCTTTTCACAAAGATGGCCTCCTTTACTCCTCTCTCAAACCATCGTTCCTCTCTATCAAGGATGTGAACATCTTCATCCCTGAAAGAGTGACCGCTGGCGTGGAGATGAGTGTAGACCGCAGAGTCCTGACCTGATGATGTTGATCTGTGCTGGGCCATCCTTTTGGCCAGTGGCTGTTTAGTTTCCCCGATATAAGACTGATCACAGCCCTCCTGACACCGAACAGCAGTGGTGGGATGTAACTAAGTACAAGTACTTTGTTACTGTACTTAAGTGCATTTTTCATGTATCTGTACTTTACTTAAGTAGAATTAAATGTGGGTACTTTTACTCCACTACATTTTTACATGAAGTATCTGTACTTTCTACTAGACTACATTTCTATACAGTAATGTCTTGAGTTACAAGTTACATTCACATTGCAGCTTTTTGATTTGTCGTTAGTTTGAAAGTAACTGATGTCGAGAGAGGAGTTGGTCCATTGAATCACTGCAAAGTGGACAGGTAACCTTAGACCCGCCTTCAAGAAGAGCTGGACCAATGATGTATGTTCCAGTATATACGTCATTGAGCTGGACGCACCCACAGCACCACTAACACACTCAAAATTAATTCCACCACAGAGATTCAGCCAGAAGATGCACAACACCCATGGCCTTATTGAAAGACTATTGAAAGACTGTTCAGTACAGCAGAAAAGATTTTCTCCCAAAAGAACCAGACTGGACTCAAAAAACTTTGAAAACCAACTTCTTCTGAACTTGAACAAGAAATCATTGCTGCAATATTAAAATGTGTCAGTTCATGGGATGTTAGGAGACAAGAGATGTCTCCTAAGGACTCAACACTCGGGTCCAAGTTTAGAAAATGGTGTCAGGAAGTTAAAATATTGTTCACTATTGACCCATAACAAGGTTGACTAGACAGTATTTTAACTAGAGTTGATGACAAACTGCAGTTGAAATGATCAGATATTCTTTTGTTAGGTCTAATGCTCCTTTTTTCAGGCAGACAACTTTTTACTAAAATGTGTTTACTGCAGTTAAAATGACACATTTGTTTTGCTTTTGTGTTGAATAAATAATTTCAAAGGTAAAATCATTCTTATTTTACTTAATAACATTTAACTCTGCATGTCATCCCTGAAATACTGACACACAGAATCACAAGTCTAAGTGTGAACTGTGTCACAGAGTAAACACAATAAAAACATGCACTATCTGCAGCATTGTTCATTAAAATGACACAACACTATTAATGTATTACAGAAAACATACGATAGGCACACTTAATGATATTGTAGACCATTGCATTAGGTAATACATTCAGCAAGTACTTTTACTTAAATACTTTAAGTATTTTTAAAAGCAAGTACTTATTTACTTTTACTTAAGTAAAAACATTAATATGGTACTTCTACTTTTACTAGAGTACATTTTTGACTGTTTATTTGTACTTTTACTTAAGTACAGTGTTTGAGTACTTTCTCCACCACTGCCGAACAGCATACAACATATTACTGTACTCTGTTTGTGCCGGGGGACTGGATCTTTGGGATGAACCAGTCTTTGTCGTAATGTATTTTGGGGTTTAAAAGCCACTGGGACGTTGTGTTTAGAAAATAAACGTCTCAATGTCTCTGAAACTCCCGCAACATATGGAATGGCCACTGGTCTGGGTCTGGGTTCCTTCTTTTCACCTGATGGCTGGCTGGAGTCCTGTTTGGGTTTCTTCTCTGCTTTCAGGAAGGCCCAGTTAGGATATCCACATTTCTCTAGAGCCTGTTTTGTGTGTGATTTCTCCTTCTGTCTGGCTCCTGAGTTAGTGGGGACGCTGTCTGCTCTGTGGTACAGAGTCCTGATGACTCCTAACTTGTGCTCCAGAGGGTGATGGGAGTCAAACTGTAAATACTGGTCTGTGTGTGTGGGTTTGCGGTACACCTCAGTTTGCAAATTTCCTCTATCAGAAACTGAGACCTCACAGTCCAAGAAAGCCAACCTGCCATTTTTTACATCTTCTCGTGTGAACTTGATATATTTATCCACAGAGTTGATGTGATCAGTGAAATGTTGGACTTCCTGAGATTTAATTTTAACCCAGGTGTCGTCAACATACCTGAACCAATGACTTGGTGGTCTCCCTGAAAAGGACGTCAAGGCTCTCTTTTCTACCTCCTCCATGTACAGGTTGGCAACAATAGGAGAAACTGGAGACCCCATAGCACACCCATGTTTCTGCCTATAATATTGCTCCCCATATGTGAAGTAGGTTGACTGCAGGCACAGTTTCAAGAGTTGACACAGTTGCTCTGTGGAAAGCGTGGTCCTGCTGTTCAGAGTGGTGTCTGATTTTAACCTTAAACAGACCACCTCTACTGCCTCATCAACAGGATTGCACATAAAGGGGCAGGCGTAGCGTAGTGGTAATGGCAGTCGTCCCCCGATCGGAAGGTTGGCGGTTCAAATCCCGGTTCCCCACACCATGTGTCATTGTGTCCTTGGTAGGGGTGTAACGATACATAAAACTCTCGAGACAAGACGAGACAAATTACAGAGTTTGCGAGAACGAGACGAGATTTTTGCATCGTGCTAGTGTTAGCAGCGGTGTACGGTAAAAATTTCTTGCAGTGCTTACATATTGTCCGTGTCTTGTTTGTTGCTCTTTCGCCATTTATCGTTTCTATTGGAAATCCAAAATGCTGCCAAACAAATGATTTAAAAGTAGTTGGGGCGTCTTCTATAGCAACTTCATCCGGCGAAGCCATGCTGTCCGTGACGCTGACTTGCTAGGGGCTCTGCTAGCATTAGCAAGACAACGTTACCTCTCAACGAGAGATATCGCGGGAGTTTAACATCACGAGATTTCGTACAACGAGATCTCGTTACACCCCTAGTCCTTGGGCAAGACACTTAACCCCGAGTATCTCCCGGTAGGACTGGAAAGCACCTTGCATGGTAGTCTGCCGCTACCAGTGTATGAATGTGTGTAGCATTCAATGTGTGTAGCACTTTGAGATTTTCACTAATGAAAAGTGCATTATAAATTGAATTCATTGTTATTATTATTATAAAGAGTGATGTGACATCAAAAGAGACCATTGTTTCATCAGTCTCCATGATGACATCCCTCACCTTATCCACAAAGTCCATGGTGTTCTGTATGTGGTGTTCTGAGCTGCCAACTAAAGTCAGAGAGTCAGAGTCAGAGAGTCTTTATTGTCATTTGCACCGCATGTGGTACATGAGATGAAAACGAGATTATGTACACGAGGTCCCAGTTACATCCAACAACAAATGAAAGAGAAAAACAGTAATAACATCTAGAACTAACTAAGAAAAACATCAACTAGTAATACACAGCAGCACGAACATGAGTTTGTATGAGCAGATGGTCACAGATGAACACAGATGAATACAGCAACAAGAAAACAGATCAGCATCAGTATGATGTGATATTTTGCAGTGTTTATTTTTTATTTTATTTTTATTTATTCATGAGTCTAACAGCCTCAGGGTAGAAGCTGTTCCTCAGTCTAGTGGTTCTACACTTGATGCTCCTCAACCTCCGTCCTGAGGGGAGTGGGGCAAAGAGTGAGTGTGCTGGGTGAGTGAGGTCTTTCATGATGCAGGTGGCTCTTTTCCTGCATCTGGAGGTGTAAATGTCTGTGATGGTGGGGAGACTGACTCCAACAGACTTCTGTGCAGCCTTCACCACTCTCTGCAGAGCTTTCCTCTCTTCAACTGTGCAGCCTCCATGCCACACGTTGATGCTGGAGCACAGGATGCTCTCCACTGCACACCTGTAGAACGAGGTGAGAACTGGGCTGCTCAGACCAGCTCGTCTCAGCCGTCTGAGGAAGTAGAGTCTCTGATGACCTTTCTTGATCAGGCTGGTGGTGTTGTTGCTCCAGCTGAGGTTATCATTCATGTGTACACCCAAGTATTTGTAACTGGAGACCACTTCCACTGCAGACCCACCTATTTTCAGTGGGGCATGGGTGTGTTTGTTCCTTCTGAAGTCCACAATCATCTCCTTTGTCTTCTTCACATTCATGTGAAGATTGTTCTCTTTGCACCAGCTCTCCAGGTGTTCCACCTCCTGTCTGTAGCTGGACTCATCATTGTTTGTAATGCATCCCACCACCGCTGTATCATCTGCAAACTTAACAATATGACAGCCTGGAAGTGTGGCTGTACAATCATATGTGAGCAGAGTGAACAGAAGGGGGCTCAGCACACATCCCTGAGGAGAGCCAGTGCTGAGGGTTATGGTGGAGGAGGAGAAGTTGTGGATCTTCACGGACTGTGGTCTATCTGTTAAGAAGTCTAGTATCCAGTTACAAATAGAGGGGCTTAGTCCAAGTGTAGATAGTTTGTCTATCAGAGTTTGGGGGATCATGGTGTTGAAGGCAGATGTGAAGTCCACAAAGAGCAGACGCACGTATGAGTCTTTCTGATCCAGGTGGGTGAGAGCAGTGTGGACCACGGAAGAAATGGCGTCCTCTGTTGATCGGTTCTCACGGTATGCGTATTGATGAGGGTCCTCATTGATGTTGACGGTTGCCTTGATGTGGGACATGACCAGTTTCTCAAAACATTTAGCGACTATCGGGGTGAGGGCCACCGGTCTATAGTCATTCAGACCAGTCACTGTGGAGCTCTTTGGGACTGGGATGATGGTCGCGGTCTTCAGGCAGGTGGGAACTAACTCCAGTGCAAGTGAGGTGGTGAAGATGTCAGCCAGCACCTCACAGAGCTGGTCCGCACATTCCTTCAGAACTTTCCCTGGGATGTTGTCTGGTCCGGTTGCTTTATGAGGATTAATCTTTCTGAGACTGCCTCTCACTTCTGCTGCGGACACCCTGAGATGCTCTTCATCTGGTGATGAGGTGAGTCTGGTGCTAGCAGGTCTGTTTGGATCATCAAAACGTGCATAAAACTTATTGAGGGCATCAGGCAGAGATGGGTCCCTGGGGCATTGTTTGTTTTTGCCTTTGTAATCTGTTATGCATTTAATACCCTTCCACATGCTCCGTGGGTCTTGTGAGGTGAACTGTCCCTCGATCCTCTGTGCATACGTGGCCTTGGCCTTCTTAATGCCATCCTTCAGTTCATTCCTGCTCTTTCTCAGTTCCACTTTATCTCCTGACTTGAATGCAGTGTCTCTGGCTGCTAGTAAGGCGTGAACTTCTTTATTTAACCAGGGTTTCCGGTTCGGGTAGGATTTCACATATTTTTTTATGGAAACATTCTCAGAGCATGTACTGATGTAACCCAGGACTGAGGAAGCGTACAGTTCCATGTCCACTGAACTTCCATCAGTGGCCGCTTCCCTGAAAACAGACCAGTTTGTCCTCTCAAAACAGTCTCTCAACAAGGGGGAACTATCTTGAGGCCAGATTGTTATTTGTCTTTGTTCCGGCTTGGACCGCCTGAGTGGAGGGAGTTCTCTTGGCGCCAGGATCAGAGACTCGTGGTCGGAAGATCCGAGCGCTGGGCGTGTCTTCGCCGTGTACGCCCCCTTTACATTTGTGAAGACTTGGTCGAGCGTTTTATCTCCTCTCGTAGCTGTGAAGACGTTCTTATTGAAGGCTGGGAGGGAGACTTGAAGATCAACGTGATTGACGTCCCCGCAAACAATGAAAAGCCCCTCAGGATATTTACACTGCAGCGAGGTGAGTAAGTCATGAATCTCTCCCTGGGCGTCATTAGCATTAGCATCAGGGGCTATGTAAATAACGCTGATTATGATCACTGAATAGTCACGTGGCATATAATGCGGCCGACACCTTACTGTGATCAACTCCACGGCAGCTGAACAAGCTCTTTTTATCACAGCACAGTTCGTGCACCAATCTTTGTGTACGTAAATACAAAC
>JBBPBX010016842.1:21533-47575 GCA_038048925.1 Garcialebias charrua | reverse complement strand
CAATAACTTTTTCTCCATCAGGGGTTGGTTGTACCAGGACGGCCCCCAGACCAACATCACTGGCGTCTGTATGAATTTCGAATGGTAACTCGAAATCTGGCTGTCCCAGTATGGGAGATTCCACCAAAGCTTTCTTCAGCGTCATGAAAGCATGTTGGCAGTCCACTGTCCACTCCCACCTTGCATCTTTTTTGAGCAGTCGATATAGAGGTGTAGCTATGTCTGCAAAATGTGAGATGAACTTGTGGTACCAGCCCACCATCCCAAGGAATCTCTGAAGAGTTTTCTGGTTAGTCGGAGTTGGATAAACCGTAATGGCATGGGTTTTCTCTGGATCCACTTTCACACCATCTGCTGAAACAATGTGTCCCAGAAACTTGAGTTCTTGCTGGAAAAAATTGCATTTTTCAAGATTGAGAGTCAAATTTGCATGGTGGAGCTTTGCAAATACTGTGTCCAGATCCTTCAGGTGTTGCTCAGGAGAGGCCGAGAAAACGATCACATCATCGATGTATACACAGCAGATCTTTCCCCGTAGCTCTCCTAAAACTTTCTCCATTAACCGTTGAAAGGATGCTCCAGCATTTTTCAATCCAAATGGCATGCACTTAAATTGATAAAGTCCAAATGGGGTTATAACAGCAGTTTTTGCCTTGCTGTCCTCTGCCATAGCCATCTGCCAATATCCAGACTTTAAATCCAGGGTGCTAAAAATGTTTGCTCCCGTCATCGACTCCAACAACTCATGGATGAGGGGCATGGGATAAGCGTCCTGCAGAGTTTTTGAGTTCAAGGCTCTATAGTCCACACAAAACCGAAAAGATTTATCTGGCTTAGGAACAAGGACAACAGGAGACCCCCATGAAGACTGTGATGGCTCTATAATATCATCTTTGAGCATTGCATCAATCTGTTCTTTTATTATCTGCCGCTTGAAAGGAGACACCCGGTAAGCTCTGCAACGAATGGGTATTTCATCTGTGGTTATTACTCTGTGTTCTTCCACAGATGTTCTGCCCAATGTTTCTGAGCATACAGATGGCCAAGTCTTCAAAAGCTTCTGGACTTCTGGTGGATGTTGTGTTACCATAGGAGACGACTTTGAGGTTGGTGTTTTGACCTCTTCCATTTTAGGCACAGTGCTCGATACTCAAAGGCGAAGTCTCTCAGACATTGCAGCAGCGCTGTGGCAGCACGGTGGCACAACTGGTAGAGCTGCTGCCTCTCAGCGAGAAGGTTGCCGGTTCAAATCCCGGTCCGGGGCCTTTCTGGGTGGAGTTTGCATGTTCTCCCCGTGCATGCGTGGGTTTCCTCCGGGTACTCCGGTTTCCTCCCACAGACCAAAAAACATGCTTGTTAGGCTGATTGGTGACTCTAAATTGACCCTAGGTGTGAGTGTGAGAGTGGATGGTTGTTTGGTGTGAGTGAGACAGGTCCCTCTTGTAAATGAGTCCCCGTGACTCAACGAGGCTAGCCTGTATAAATAAAGGTTGAATGAATGAATGAATGAATTGCTCGCAACTGTACCATATCTCTTAACTTCTCTTCTACCTCTGAAAGATAGTCTGGAGGTAGAAAGGCAGCACAAAAATCATTCTTAAATTCAAACCAGTTGTGTATCTTGTTTTTAGCCACACTCCACCAACTCCGAGCAGAGCCTTTTAAGACAGCTGTCAAAGCTCCCAATAATTCCGGCTCAGACAGGGGCCTTACTGAGAGAAATGTCTCGCACTGATCGATGAAATTTAACACATCAGAAACTTCTCCTGCACCCTCAAATGTAGGGAACTCCATGTGCACGGGGGGTTTGGCATAAATCACAGGAGTTCTGCTTGATGGTGGAACGGTCAAGTGGGAGGCTGATCCCGGGTAATCTAACATCCCACTGTGAGTTGATGTCAAAACTGGAACCGTTCCTGGAGTGATGTAGGCAGTAGTTTGATCCGTCCTTTGAGGGTGTGAAAGTCCAAAATTTCCTTGTGGTATTCCTGGTACAGGTAGGCCTAAAGGTGGAGATGATGTTTCAGGTAAAGTATGCCTCACAGAGGAAGAAAGATGATCAGATGGCCCAGGGAGAATTGGTCTGACACTATCAGGAGAATGAATAGCTGTAGAAAGTCTAGCGCGCTTCAACCTCTCTATTTCAGCCTTCCACTTTTCATCTCGTCGCAGCAAACAGTCTACTACTTTGGCTTCAAATTCCTTAAAGGCTGTTTTCATACATTGCTCCATGGCCTCGACATTTTTATCAATATATGTCCTGATGTTTTGCTCCCTATTCAAAGCACTGTCTACAGAGGCCCTGAAATTTTCTTCCAGTGAGGTAATCCTAACCCCCATATTGGTTAAATCATTCCTAATACCAGTAATGTCTGACATAGTGAGGTATTCTTCCTCGTCTTCCTCTCCTTCTTCAGATTCATTATCTGATGCATAAAGTGAGCTAAGCAAAGATGTTATTTCACCTATAGGATTTCTCCTTGTAACCCAGGCATCTCCCTCTCGGTTGCTAATTGTCTCTTCGTGATCTACCAGAAACCCTGCTCCACTTTCTTGCTCATCCTGACCAGCGTCTCTTTCCTTAGCATGTTGTGATTGAGATGTTATGTTATCCATCTTTAAAAAAAAAACACTCAAATATGTTCCAATCTACAACAGGATTAATTTTAACTGTGTTAACACTTGTAGCACAAAACCTGACCTTATATTAACCTGTTCCCCATACGGGCCACCATTTTGTAAAATTCAACTTGATTTAAAGCGGAATTCACAATATCATCAAGGGGGTTCTGTCACAGGAAATCAGGCAAAATGTGATACAACAGTTATTTTAATAAACACATAAATATCCAACCACTCAGAACGAAATTTGTTGTTTTTTCATACCAATGATAAAAAAATAAAGACATGACACTAAGAACTAATAATTATTCTGATAAGTAAAGTTGCTACAAAAATCCCTCTAAAAATAAAAGTAGGTTAGATTTAAATCACTGTTTATGTCCACCACAAAAACCTGAATAATTACTTGTCCAAAAATTCCTTGTTGCCTTTTAATGTGAATAAAGTCAGCAACAGAGTCCCATATCTTCAATAATTAAATCAAAAACCTGGATAATTATCCAACACAAAAACCTGAATAATTAATTGTCCAAAAATTCCTTGTTGCCTTTTAATGAGAATAAAGTCAGCAACAGAGTCCCATATCTTCAAAAATTAAATCAACAATCCTGGATAATACATTTCCCCATTTTACCCCAAAGTCACAATCCAAAAATGAAAAAATCCAAAATTATCTCGCTTTCCCCCCCAAAAATATTTAAAAAATGAGAGAGAGAGAGTGGTACCACCCAAAAAACCCCAAAAAGAGAAGTAAAGTCCAGATCTCACCGGGAGCGTTTTTCCTTCCTCCCTGTGACGTCCTCTTGCACCTGGCGGCGTTTCCTGTGTGCAAACTCTGATCCAGTCTTTAAAACACACAATCTGCGGCGCTGGGATGAACTTTGCTTGCGGTTTAATGTCTTATCTTTGCTTTTTTTTATCTTGTTTTACACGTTAAGTCAACTTGAGTCTCCCGCTGCGCAGATCTGTCTGTGTGCCTCTTCCTGCTCCAGCTGTGTTTCCCTGCTGAGTGCCCCTTTTTATCTCCCAAGTTCAACCACACCTGAAAACCTGCATGATACTGCGCAAAATCAGCTTTAAATAGTGGAAATAGACATGACTTTAAATGAAATAACAAGCATCTATTCCACAAAACAGTTACATGTGGACGTAATTCAAATCCTTCTCAAGGCCAAACTATTTATATGTGGGTGGAACACTCCACAGTTTTAAAATGTTGTCAAGGCCAACTTATTTATATGTGGGTCGAACAGTCCGCATCTTCAAAGCGTTGTCAAGGCCAACCTATTTATAGATGGGCGAACACTCTACAGCTTTAAAGTGTTGTCCAGGCCAGCCTATTTATATGTGGGTGGAACATTGCACAGCTTCAAAGCATTGTCAAGGCCAACCTATTTATATGTGGACAGAAAACTCCACAGCTTCAAAGCGTTGTCAAGGCCAACCTATTTATATGTGGGCGGAACACTCTACAGCTTCAAAGCCTTCTCAAGAATAAACTATGTATATATGGGCAGAACACTCTACAGCTTTAAAGTGTTGTCAAGGCCAACCTATTTATATGTGGGCGGAACACTTCCCAGCTTCAAAGCATTGTCAAGGCCAACCTATTTATATGTGGACGGAACTCTCTGCAGCTGTTGTCAAAGCCAACCTATTTATATGTGGACGGAACACTCCGTAGCTTCAAAGCCTTCTCAAGGCCAAACTATTTATATGTGGGATGAACACTCTACAGCTTTAAAGTGTTGTCAAGGCCAACCTATTTGTATGTGGGCAGAACCCTCCGTAGCTTCAAAGCATTGTCCAGACCAACCTATTTATATGTGGCTAGAACACTCATAAGATTTAAAACATTCTCAAGGCCAACGTATTTATATGTGGGCCGAACACTCCGCATCTTCAAAGCGTTGTCAAGGCCAACCTATTTATAGGTGGTTGAACACTCCTCAGCTTTAAAATGTTGTCAAGGCCAACTTATTTATATGTGAGCGGAACAGTCCGCAGCGTCAAAACTTTGTCAAGGCCAACCTATTTATATATGGATGGAATACTCTGCAGCTTCAAAGTGTTGTCAAGGCCAACCTATTAATATGTGGGCGGAACTCTCTACTGATCCATTGTGTTGTCAAGGTTACCTGTTTATAAGTGGGCAAATATTCCGCAGCTGTTGTCAAGGCCAACCTATATATTAGTGGGCGGAACACTCCGTAGCTTCAAAGCATTGACAAGGCCAACCTATTTATATGTGGTGGAACACTCCGCAGCTTCAAAGCATCGTCAAGGCCAAACTATTTATATGTGGACGGAACCCTCTGCAGTTGTTGTCAAGGCCAACATATTTATATGTGGGCGGAATTCAAATCCTTCTCAAGGCCAAACTATTTATATGTGGGTGGAACACTCCACAGTTTTAAAGTGTTGTCAAGGCCAACCTATTTATATGTGGGTGGAAAACTCCGCAGCTTCAAAGCATTGTCAAGGCCAAACTATTTATATGTGGACGGAACCCTCTGCAGTTGTTGTCAAGGCCAACATATTTATATGTGGGCGGAACACTTCGTAGCTTCAAAGCCTTCTCAAGGCCAAACTATTTATATGTGGGATGAACACTCCACAGCTTTAAAGTGTTGTCAAGGCCAACCTATTTGTATGTGGGCGGAACACTCCGTAGCTTCAAAGCATTGACAAGGCCAACCTATTTATATGTGGTGGAACACTCCGCAGCTTCAAAGCATCGTCAAGGCCAAACTATTTATATGTGGACGGAACCCTCTGCAGTTGTTGTCAAGGCCAACATATTTATATGTGGGCGGAATTCAAATCCTTCTCAAGGCCAAACTATTTATATGTGGGTGGAACACTCCACAGTTTTAAAGTGTTGTCAAGGCCAACTTATTTATATGTGGGTCGAACACTCCGCATCTTCAAAGCGTTGTCAAGGCCAACCTATTTATAGATGGGCGAACACTCTAGTCCAGGCCAACCTATTTATATGTGGGTGGAACACTGCACAGCTTCAAAGCATTGTCAAGGCCAACCTATTTATATGTGGACAGAAAACTCCACAGCTTCAAAGCGTTGTCAAGGCCAACCTATTTATATGTGGGCGGAACACTCCACAGCTTCAAAGCCTTCTCAAGAATAAACTATGTATATATGGGCAGAACACTCTACAGCTTTAAAGTGTTGTCAAGGCCAACCTATTTATATGTGGGCGGAACACTTCCCAGCTTCAAAGCATTGTCAAGGCCAACCTATTTATATGTGGACGGAACTCTCTGCAGCTGTTGTCAAAGCCAACCTATTTATATGTGGACGGAACACTCCGTAGCTTCAAAGCCTTCTCAAGGCCAAACTATTTATATGTGGGATGAACACTCCACAGCTTTAAAGTGTTGTCAAGGCCAACCTATTTGTATGTGGGCAGAACACTCCGTAGCTTCAAAGCATTGTCAAGGCCAACATATTTATATGTGGGCCGAACACTCCGCAGCTTCAGAGCATTGTCAAGGCCAACCTATTTATGTGTGGAAAACTCCGTAGCTTCAAAGCATTGTCAAGGCCAAACTATTTATATGTGGACGGAACCCTCTGCAGTTGTTGTCAAGGCCAACATATTTATATGTGGGCGGAATTCAAATGCTTCTCAAGGCCAAACTATTTATATGTGGGTGGAACACTCCACAGTTTTAAAGTGTTGTCAAGGCAAACCTATTTGTATGTGGGCAGAACACTCCAGAGCTTCAACGTGTTGTCAAGGTGGGCCTATTAATATGTGGGCGGAACATTGCACAGCTTCAAAGCATTGTCTAGACCAACCTATTTATATGTGGGTGGAAAATGCCGTAGCTTCAAAGCATTGTCAAGGCCAAACTATTTATATGTGGATGGAACCCTCTGCAGTTGTTGTCAAGGCCAACATATTTATATGTGGGCGGAACACTTCATAGCTTCAAGGCCAAACTGACGTGTTAAAGATAAGAAAGTGAAATCATGTCAATCAAGTGTAATGGTGTTAATTTAGTTGATTTATTTTAAATAAATGATAATGTCTTTGACATATCAAACTAAGTTAACTTGTCCATTGTCACTCTATGGCTTCTGTTTTATTTATCCATCATAAAGATCACAGAAATATTGGGTAAACTGAAAAAGAAAGAATCCGTGAAATTACTCTTCAATCTGAATAAGTAAATTAATTAAGGTAAAGAGGTCAGTATTAATATTGACCTCCTCATAATCCTTTACATCTGGTGGCCGGTACGGGGAACGAACCCGCGACCTTTGCGTTATCAGCCCTGTACGAGTTTTCTGAAAGATTATTCATAAATCTGTGGTCTCTCATGAACTGTAACGTCATGTTTGCATAATTGGATCCAAGTTTTAATCTCTGAGGATAATAATTTTAGCTGGAAGTGTTCAAGACAGGCAGATTCTGCATGTTTTTATCATTTGAAGCTGAGAGATTGTTATTCGTTCAACTCTTTTACACGCTGTTTGAAGCTTTAGGTGAGGTTTTTGTCAGCCCGTGGTCTGTGGGGGTTCTGGTTCTGGTCCAGTTCACGCAGACTCCTGTACAAAGCTTTGTTGACCGCCGAGTCAAAAGCCTGAAGAGCTATTATTAACATCAAAAAGATTGCTGTGCTGGTATTTTACATGTTAGAGCAGGTCAAAGAAGCATATTACTGTTAGAACGTTGTCGGATAGTGGTTCTGAAACCCGAATTCTGCTCCTTTAAAGTGGACGGAACCGACCTGAACGCGGCTCCGAGGGAGTCCGTGTCGTGTTACAGTTGACGTGCTGGTTACTGAGCGTAGCTAAGTTGTGCCTGTTTTAAATGTGATTGCCACGTTTCAGAGTTTTGGGGAGTTAATTTGAAGCGTTTGAGTTGATTAAGAGTCTATAAAGTTGCGCTCTGCTGTGCTAAGCTAACGTTACAGCGACGTGTCATACATGTTTGTTTATGAGCTGTGATTGGATAAAAAGAGAGTCGTGATCTGTCAATCACGTCTCGACCAACCCACTTTGTCGTCATTTCCGGCATTGCATTGGTCGAAGGTAAGAAAACTACACTCACCATGATTGCTTTGGGAATGAACTACAAGCGCTGTGATTGATTGGTTGATGTCACGTATCTGAGTAGCGAGCTCCGCCTCGCTGGAAGCTGGTGACGCGCCACGCACGCTTCTGCGTCGGCCCGCCCCCTCTCTGTCTTCAGACTACATGCATCCCTCAACACAAGACAAACGGAGATTTCACTAAAAGTTTAAAAACTCAATTTAAGCCATCTAAACTGTCTAATCATACAGATGTGTCTCTGACAAGAACGTAGTTCGAGCGTTTATCACGTACAGGCTCCAACTCTTTCCAATGTTGATATTTTTACAGAGTTGTTAGATGCTACTCGCAAGCTAACGGCTAAGCTGCAAGAAGTCAACCAAGCCGTCTCTAGTAGCCGGAAGTAGAAAGAAAAGGTCACCTCGTGATAAGTTTAAGACTTGAATCTGTCCCCTGTTGGTTAAAAGATGTTAACAGATGAGTTTTCTCATAGAACATCATGAGAAGTCAGCATTTTTATGGTGAATAACCAGCTTTAAAATTGTTCTGTACACAAACAAAAACTCCTGTTTATTTTAAATAAAATTTTTAGAATAACAGAGAGTCAGAGAGTCTTTATTGTCATTTGCACCGCATGTGTTACATGTGATGAAAACGAGATTATGTACACGAGGTCCCAGTTACATCCAACAACAAATGAAAGAGAAAAACAGTAATAACATCTAGAACTAACTAAGAAAAACATCAACTAGTAATACACTAAGCCTAATATAGTGGGAATAAACAGCAGCACGAACATGAGTTTGTATGAGCAGATGGTCACAGATGAACACAGATGAACACAGCAACAAGAAAACAGATCAGCATCAGTATGATGTGATATTTTGCAGTGTTTATTTTTTATTTTATTTTTATTTATTCATGAGTCTAACAGCCTCAGGGTAGAAGCTGTTCCTCAGTCTAGTGGTTCTACACTTGATGCTCCTCAACCTCCGTCCTGAGGGGAGTGGGGCAAAGANAAATCACCACCCTAAAATAAGTATCTCTTCTGGGTCATTGTTGCCAACAGATCACACTGTTGGTCATTGTTGCCAATTAGTTGACATGTTGACATGTTGACATTTATAAAAAAAAGAATTGAAAGAAGAAAATATTTGGTAACACTTTATAATAACTACACATTATTTAGCCTTATTTAAGCATTAATAAACATTTAATTAACATTGAAAACATCATTAATTAAGGATGATTTACACTTAATACACTATTAATTAACACACTTGTTAACGCTTTATACATAAAGAATAATGAGTTCCAAAACCTACGTACTCAATGTTTATTCATGCTTAATAACTCATGAATTAACTATGCTATCTATATTTGTGAATGCTCAAAATTAATGTGCTTTCACCACATGTATTAAATGCGTACTAATTGTTAAATAATGTTTGAATTCACTATCTATTAATCCTGCAATGCATCATTAATTAAGGCAGTTGCTAGTAGTTACTTAAGTGTATTTGTGTACCACACCTCCTTCATCGGCATCCTGTCATATACTGGTGAAGATTCTCAGTCGTCCAGGGCATGATAAAATCAAAAAGGCGTTCAATACAAAATCAACTGGACTTTATTTGTTGCAAAAGACGTTTTGACCCCTATCCAGGGGGCAAATAAATAAAGTCCAGTTGATCTTGTATTGAACACCTTTTTGATCCTGTCATATGCTTTTTCTAAATCCACAAAGACACAATGGAGTTCTTTCTGACCCCCTCTGTACTTCTCCATCAGCATTCTCAAAGCAAAGATGGCATCTGTGGTGCTCTTTCTTGGCAGGAAACCATACTGTTGCTCACAGATAGTCACCTCTTGTCTAAGTCTTGCTTCCACATCTCTCTCCCAGATCTTCATCATGTGGCTCAACAACTTAATTCCTTTGTAGTTGCTACAACTCTGTACATCACCCTTGTTCTTAAAAATGGGCACAAGCACACTTCTCCATTCCTCAGGCATTTTCTCACCCTCAAATATACCATTGAATATTTGAGTCAAAAACCTCACTGCCACCTCTCCAAGACATTTCCAAACCTCCACTGGTATGTCATCAGGTCCTACTGCCTTCCCCTTCTTCATTCTTTTCAGAGCTTTCCAGACTTCACCCTCACTAATCTTTCCCACTTCCTGGTCCACAGTTTATATGACCTCTACTCTTCTTTCTCTTTCATTCTCTTCATTCAATAGCTCCTCAAAGTACTCCTTCCATCTTCCTGTCACACTCTCCTCACTTGTTAGAATATTATCATTCCTATCTTTAAAGACCGTGTAAAGTGAATTTCAACATTTTCTTCAATAAACATTATAAATGTCATAATTGTAATCTTGTAAATGAGTAAAAAGTCTCAAAATTGTAGCTCAATTAATTTTGGAGTTATAGAGCAAACTGTGTATAAACATATTTCTGTTTCAGGATTTTTTAGGCGTGTTTTAAATGTGACCGCGTTTCGTCACGCGGTCCTCATTAGTATAGCCCCACCCCCTGCAGCTCCAGCCGTATAAATTCGCCTCGGTGGAGCCGTTCACTCGCGAATCGCAGATAGCATCAGATAGCAATAGCATAGATATTTTGTTCATTGTTAGCTAGCTAATCAATTATGCCTCGTTCGTGCATCTTCCCTGGATGTCGCAATGGTCAGGGCACCCGTACAAATCATAACATGTTTTTATACCGCGTGGTTTTATACCGAGTATCTGTAATGCCTGGATAGGTCAATGGATAAAGCGCTTGCCTTCCGTCCCAAACCCCACGGGTTCAAATCCCGCATGGTACAACTCTTTTTTTTTTTTTTTTTTATTCATTCCAGATTAAAAACACACAAGAAAACTATTTACAAAAACAGCGTAACTCTTGGAAAAAGTAGCTGCTGTTACAGACAGAACTCGGATAAAAACAGAGCAGGTTTACTGGATCTCTGCTGCCTGCCTCTCCACACAGTCAGCTCAGGGCAGGGGCAGGACACGAGCGCAGCTGCGCTGAAACCACGCCCACGCACTGACACGCCCCCAGCGTTCCAGGGCAAGGCAAAATCATGTTTTTTCATGATTTTTGAGACTTAATTTTATAAGGTAAACAATGTTTTTAATCAGTCAGATTTAAATGGGTGATTAATAACACATATTTATGCCATGTGACAAACTAAAAACACACATTTAATTTCACTTTACACGGTCTTTAATAAGCCTAACCTGCTGCACATCCCTTCCAGCCTGATCCCTCTGTCTTGCCAATCGGTACAAGTCCTTCTCGCCCTCTTTAGTGTCCAATCTCCCATACAACTCATTGTACGCCCTCTGCTTTGCCTTAGCTACTTCCCTCTTTGCTCTATGTCCCATCTCCTTATATTCCTGTCTCCTCTCTTCAGTCCTCTCACTGTCATATTTCTTCTTGGCTAACCTCTTTCTTTGAACAGCGTCCTGCACTTCACTATTCCACCACCAGGTTTCCTTATCATCCATTCTCTGTCCAGATGACACACCAAGTACCTTCCTACCTGTCTCTCTAATTGCTGTTGCTGTAGTAGCCCAGTCACTTGGAAGCTCTTTCTTACCACCCAGAGCCTTTAACAGCTCTCTCTGAATTTCTCACAACATTCTTCCTTCTTTAGCTTCCACCATTTGGTCTTCTTCTCTGGTTTTACTCTTTTTCTCTTCTTCGCAACAACAGTCATTCTACACACAACCATCCGATGCTGTCTGGCCACGCTCTCCCCTGCCACAACCTTACAGTCTCCAATCTCCCTCAGGTTTCCTCTTCTACACAGAATGTAGTCGACCTGTGTACTCCTTCCTCCACTCTTATAGGTCACTCTATGTTCCTCCCTCTTTTGGAAATAGGTATTGACTATAGCCATTTCCATTCTCTTGGCAAAATCCACCACCATCTGTCCTTCCTGGTTTCTTTCCTTGACACCAAACCTACCCATCACTTCCTCATCCCCTCTGTTTCCTTCACCAACATGTCCATTCAGGTCTGCTCCAATCACCACTCTTTCCTCCCTGGGAATACTCTCTATCACTTCATCCAGATCTTTCCAAAATGTATCTTTCTCCTCCCCATCACATCCAACCTGTGGAGCATAACCACTGACGATGTTTAGCATCAGACCTTCTACTTCTACCTTCAGGCACATCACCCTACCTGACACTCTCTTCACCTCTACTACATTTTTTGCCGGCTCCTCATTCAGGACCACCCCTACTCCATTTCTCTTTCTATCCACACCATGGTAAAACAGTTTGAACTCTGATCCAATGCTGCGAGCATTGCTGCCCTTCCACTTGGTCTCTTGGACACCTAAAATATCTACCTTTCTTCTCTGCATCATGTCAGCCAGCTCTCTTTGCCTGTCATTGTCCCCACATTTAGAGTTGCAACCCTCAGTCCTACATTCTTCACTTTCCTCTTCTCTCTTTGTCTCCTGACACGTTTCCCTCCTTGGGGTCTTCGACTAACAGTAGCACAATTTCCGCCGGCACCCTGTTTGTCAACAGTGAAGCGACTTATACACCAGAAAATATGGTAGTCCTTGTGTCTCAGTGAGACTACCCATATACAGTACATAAAGGTTAAGTACTGCTGATATGGGCACCAGTCACCCCCAGTGACCCAAAAAGGAAGAAGCGGGGAGCAGGTAAAATAACAATGAAAAATGATTTAATTGTTTATTTTCATAACTTAAAGAAAGACAAAAGCATGTGTACATACAGCCAGTTATAGAAATCCACAGCAAAGCAAATGAAATGGTAAATTATGTTGCATTTTACAATTGTCTACATTATTTAAAGGTCAGTAGAAGCTTGAAAATAAATCCTGTAGAGGAGAGCCTCTGGATGGATTTATTACTAAATACAATGGTTACTTTGGCTGCTGGGAAAGGTGAGGCTAATCAGTACTGCTGTAGTAGTTGTGTTGACACAAAAAACTGGCAGCTATAAAGCAAAGGTATTAGTGCTTCAGTGCAAATTAGGCCTGAGCTGAGAAGATAATCCGTATTCTTGTTCTTCTGCATTCAGTACAGCAGCCAACATCATCTGGACATTCATGTTATGCCTTCCTTTTATATGAAACAATGAAATATTTTTTCATCCTACCGGTAATTGGGATTCATGTCAATAAACAGGAGTTGACAAAAGAGTAAACGGCAACCATTCTCCTTTTAATTGAACTCTGTCTGGCGGGCCAAATTAATTTCTTATTTCAATTTCTTTATTTTTAATGAAGTAATATTTTTTCCCTGAGCAGCTCATGTCTACAGCCTGCATAATATGAGATAAGAGTGAAGAAGGTAAAGTATCTTTAAAATACTTCTTGAAATCAGTCAGCTGACCCCTGTTTATGACATGCATTTTTTGGGGGGATAATTACATAAAATACTCCACACACAGCTGGGATTATTTCTTCTACGCCCTTAAGAATTGATGATTTGTATTGCTTATCATTGCTTCAACTGCATAGGAAAAAGCACAGCAACATATCAGAATGAAAAACAAGTCTAAAGCTGGATTTTTATTATGCAAGTTAGGAAATCTGCTCACTTTAACGCAGAAACACGTTATTTCCCTCAAGGGCATTTATATACTTCAAGAGAATTTCCATTGCCTATCTCCAGGAAGTCCCTCCCCCTGCTGTGTGCAATTGTGGGATGCTAGCAGAAACATAGCGAGCGCATGGTGTCTAAAGGCTGAGTTATACTTGCGCTTTGGTCCGCAGGCTGGAGCGCGCGCGCCGCGCGTGCACTCAGCCGTGCGGCGAAATGCGTTCACAGTTTCGCTACTGTGTTTATGGTTGACGCACGGCGGAGCATGGCAAAGTGCTGTTCTTTTACGGACCAGCAGGAGGCAGTACCCTCTAAAACCTGTGCATATGTTGCAAGAAAGGTGTAGAAGAAGAAATCTACCGTAGAAGAAGAACTGTTTGAAATCACACAACAAAAACAAATAGCTTTCCGCTCGCGTGCTGAACTGTTGTCTTTATTTGCGGTTTTAATGCATGGAGTCAGCGGAGGAGAAAGCGATCACGTGACTTTTGGCAAAAAAACAAAAGAAAAGTCAGACTCCAGATCAGGAATGAAGGAGAATTTAATACATTTGTGTCACAAAACATTCCTCCATGCGTCGCGACGCCGTCTTCACGACCACAGTGGTGCAGACAGCTGCAGGCTCCGGCGTGAAGAGGGTGAAGGCTGTCGGGTGGGGACCTGAAACCAAATCGTAGCGCCCACGGCGCGCGCACTAGGCTTGCGGAGTTTCAAAAATTCAGAGGTGCACGACACGCGCCAAACCCACGCGCGGGGCCAATGCGCAGGGGCGGGGACTGCGATATTGCGTCACTTTTGGCGCGCACCCTCGCGCGTTGCGCGACACGTCGAGTATAAATCTAGCTTAAATCAGTTTGAGTCTTGTTGTTACATCACTTTGACAATCATAGTTGGAATTTTTTCAGTAAATGGAAGTTAAAGGAACAACCATCCATCCATCCATTTTTGTCCGCTTATCCGGGGTCGGGTCGCGGGGGTAGCAGCCTAAGTAGGGAGGCCCAGACTTCCCTCTCCCCAGCCACATGGAGCAGCTCCTCTGGGGGAATCCCAAGGCGTTCCCAGGCCAGCCGAGAAACATAGTCCCTCCAGCGTGTCCTGGGTCTTCCTCTGGGCCTCCTCCCGGTGGGACATGCCCGGAACACCTCCCCAGGGAGGCGTCCAGGAGGCATCCTAACCAGATGCCCGAGCCACCTCAACTGGCTCCTCTCGATGTGGAGAAGCAGCGGCTCTACTCCGAGTCCCTCCCGGATGACTGAGCTTCTCACCCTATCTCTAAGGGAGAGTCCAGACACCCTGCGGAGAAAACTCATTTCAGCCGCTTGTATCCGAGATCTCGTTCTTTCGGTCACAACCCAAAGCTCATGACCATAGATGAGGGTGGGAACGTAGATCGATCGGTAAATTGAGAGCTTTGCCTTTCGACTCAGCTCTCTCTTCACCACGACAGACCGGTACAGCGCCCGCTTCACTGCGGATGCTGCACCTATCCGCCTATCGATCTCACGCTCCAGTTTTCCCTCATTCGTGAACAAGACCCCGAGATACTTAAACTCCTCCACTTGGGGCAGGACCTCATCCCCGACCCGGAGAGGGCATGCTACCCTTTTCCGGCTCAAGACCATGGCCTCGGATTTGGAGGAACTGATCCTCATCCCGGCCGCATCACACTCGGCTGCAAACCGCTCCAGCGAAAGCTGTAGATCACGATCTGATGAAGCCAATAGGACCACATCATCTGCAAAAAACAGAGAAGCGATTCTAAGGCCACCAAAACGGATCCTCTCAACACCTTGGCTGCGCCTAGAAATTCTGTCCATAAAAGTTATGAACAGAATCGGTGACAAAGGGCAACCTTGGCGGAGTCCAACTCTCACTGGAAACGAGCCTGACTTACTGCCGGCAATGCGGACCAAGCTCTGACACCGGTCGTACAGGGACCTAACAGCCCATATCAATGGGCCTGGTACCCCATACTCCCGGAGTACCCCCCACAGAACCCCCCGAGGGACGCGGTCGAATGCCTTTTCCAAGTCCACAAAGCACATGTAAACTGGTTGGGCAAACTCCCACGCGCCCTCCAGGACCCTGTTGAGGGTGTAGAGCTGGTCCAGTGTTCCACGACCAGCACGAAAACCACACTGCTCCTCCTGAATCCGAGGTTCGACTATCCGACGGACCCTCCTCTCCAGAACCCCTGAATAGACCTTACCAGGGAGGCTTAAGAGTGTGATCCCCCTATAGTTGGAACACACCCTACGGTCCCCCTTTTTGAATAGGGGAACCACCACCCCAGTCTGCCAATCCAAGGGAACTGCCCCCGATGTCCACGCGATATTGCAGAGTCGCGTAAGCCAACACAACCCCACAACATCCAGAGCCCTAAGGAAATCAGGGCGAATCTCATCCACCCCTGGAGCCCTACCACCGCGGAGCTTTTTAACCACCTCGGTGACCTCAGCTCCAGAAATTGGAGAGCCCGACCCAAAGTCCCCAGGCTCCAGGAACAACCATCTTATGGGTACAGTATTTCAGGATGTTTCAGATAATGCAAATAGTCTTTTGGACCCTAAAAGCTAATGTTAGCTCCTAGCAGCTAATAGTCCCAGCATGGCGGCTGCTACGCTGCTTTATAAGCTGCTCAGAAATCAGTGTTTGTAGATTAATTTTAATTCATTTTTTAAAGAAATTGGAGGTGAAACATTTACAAATAAACTTTTGGCCAAACCCAAAAAATGATGGATCAACAAAAATCACCAGTTCAGTCAATTTTACAGATATTGAGCTAAGTAGAGTTGTCCTCATCGCATCCTTGATCTTTTTTTATGTTGGGCATGCAAAGTAGCTGTCAATTTGCATTTATTCAAGAGAAGTTAATCTTAAATAAAATGAACTTTGATACAGGCAGGCTATGAAACATCTGTTTAGCTGTGTTTTTAATACATTGAAGGTAAATAAGCTCAAGATACTTTAAAATGTTCCTGAAACTTTTATAAATTATAATTTTTATAAAATAAATGCGTAAAATATAAACGGTGAAAATTAAACATTTTCTTTCTGTTCTCAACATTTTGACATATAGATTTCTATTTTTATGACATCCCTGCTTATAAAAGCTAAACTTTACAGACGACAAATGGCCATGCAATGGTAGATACAATAGCTGGACTGTTGTTCTGAACCATCAAGAAAGCATTATTCCCACATCTCATGGGATGACTCGCCTGTCAGATTGTAAGGAGGGTCCTTATGACCAATAACGGCCATGCTTTGACCTTAAACAAAAGGAATGATGAAGGGAGCTAATTTCTGTGGTGTAGCAGGAAACAGTGATGCATGGCATCAGTTTTAGTTTGCGCTGAAAAGCTCCAGGGACATTTTATTCAGTGCTAAAGGTCACAAGCTGATGTAAAACACAAATATTTATACATATCAGGTGCAATAGAACGTTTATTGCTCTAGATGTGCAAATTTAGATGTTGATGAAACATGCATAATGATTAACACCCCTCCCCCCCAATAAGGGTATTTTAATCAACTGATTGAATAAAATGTTAAGATGTGGCCATAAAAGAAAATGTGCTTAATTTGTGATGTAATTATAGTACGGGTATTAGCAGGACTTTCCCTGGAGAGAGATGGAGCCAGAGATCAAGACGGAAAAAAAGAGGGCAAATGGAAGAGAGACGAGAAGATGATGAAGAAGAAATGAGTCTGATAAGAGAGCAGGGTTCTGTGAAGACACAACGAGGGAAAATGGTTAGAGGAAAACTGATGTTAGAGACATAATAGTTTGGATTAATTAGCTTTGCTTGATCTTTTTCATGTCTTGGGCTAAATCTCAGGTTATGATATATATGAATATAAGCATTTATATGTTTAAATGTCTGTGAACATTGGGACAGTATGGGACCCACTGGCTTCTGTTATCAGTCTTTGAATGGAGTAGCTCAGTTTTGGGGGCTGTCAGTGGAAAGACAGTAATTTTAAAGAAGTTGGGATGACTGGTGAACTTTTATCCATACCTACTGCAGGTTATCTGTTACAACAACAAATAACCCAAAAGCACCACAAAATGTTTGTGGTGTTTTGTGGTGTTCCTGGACAGGATCACAAGGCACAATTGTGGAAATGAGGGTGTCTGGTTTGGTAATCTCAGGGTCTCATCTCTGCTTTATGCGGATGATGTAATTCTGCTAGTGTCTTCAGGCCAAGAACTACATTGTGCACTGGGATGGTTTGCAGCTGAGTGTGAAGGAACTGGAATAAGCATCAGTTCTTCTAAATCTGAGGGTATGGTTCTTGACTGGCAATGGGTAGAATGCCCCCTCCGGGTCTGGGCAGAGCTTTTGCCTCAGGTGGAGAAGTTTAAGTATCTGCACATCTTGTTCTTGAGTGACGGTGGGATAGAGCAGGATATGGATCAATGGACTGTGGCCTCATCCTCAGTAATGATGGCATTGCCTTTGTCAGTGGTGAAGAAAGAGCCGAGTCAAATGGCAAAGCTCTCAATTTACTGGTCTGTCTATGTTCCAACCCTCACCACTAGTCGTGAAGTTTGGATCATGGTCCAAAGAATGAGATCCTGGATGTAGCGGTCAAAATTGGCTTCCTTTTCTGTGTGGATGGGCTCAATCTTATAAATAAGAGGAGGAGCTCCATCATCTAGGGGGAGCTCTGAGTACAGCCTCTGCTCCTCTGCATCAAATCAGTTGAGGTGGTTCTGGTATCTCATTAGGATGCCTCCCTTGAGAGGTTTTCCAGGCATTTCCCACTGGTAAGAAGCCCTGGAGCAGACCCAGAACTCGCTGGAGGGATTGCATATCTTCACTGGCCTGACAATGCCTCAGGGTCCCCGGATGCACAGGAGATTGGGATGTTTGGGTTTCTCTACTAGAATTGTAGCCGCCATGACCTGACTACAGATAAGTGGTAGAAGACGAAGTTGGAACAAAAATCATTAAAGTTAAATCTAGTGTGTGTTGTGAATTATTCTCAGCTACTACTGCGTCAGATTTTAGCTTAATGTCTGTAAAATTGGCTGAGCTATAGACATTTTTGTGTCTGATACATTTCCATAGCTTGAATGTGGTTGCCTTTGAAAGTTAATAAATTGTACATTTATTATATTGGATTTTTTTAGTTCACTGGTCCATGATATTTTGCCAACATCAAAGACAACCATATTGCTTTTTGACTTCAGTGGTGGGCCATAAGGAACAAAATGGTCAAGAAAATGATAAACAATTTTGATAGTCAAAATAATCATTAAACATTTGTTTTGGTGAGGATATACTAATACAATTTTTTACTGGATGTGTGTGTAAATGATAAACACACTTTTAAATATGTGATGCACATCTCAAAGTTGAAATTATTACAAAAAATACATGACCCATACACAGAGGAGTATTAATTTTAAATAATTATTTAAAATAAGCAGATTTGTCTCCTCTACAAAGATAAGATAAAACTCAGGTGCTTAATATGAGTCCATGTGTGGTTCAGGCAGCTGTCTGATAGAAAAATAGCTCAGTATCTGCTTTTTATAAAACTGAGGAGCAAAAACAACCAAGAATGTTTTTCAGTGTTCATCACCCACTAACAATGAGTACATTACAAAGCCATGTTCCCTTATCAGTCAGTTCACTGCGGTGCAACAACATGACTATGGGAATTGCGCCGCCGCACGGTTCACCTGAAGTAATACAATCACGCCTTTTAAGGCAAGTGGGCGTCAGCGTCACCAGGGGCCCGCCCCCCTGGTATAAGAGATGCTGACTGCCTACGTCCGTCCTCTTTTGCCCTTCACCTCGCTTCACACCTGAACTTCGCAGGACTCTGTGTGACCGGATCGCTCGACTGGAGGTGAGCTCACTCCCTGCCCAGAGTGTCACGGACTTCCCTGCGAGCACTTTGTTTAGCAGGCTGCTATCCTAGTGCCGTCGACGTAGTTTTGGACTTTTTCTTCAAATGTTTTTTCATGCTGTTTGTCACCCAGTTTAGCGGACGCTATCTGTGCCACACGCTACCTGCTAAGCTAACGGAGCTAGCGGGTTAGCCACCACAAGAAACGCATCGAGGATTCAACGTTTCTGGCTGTTTCTTCACCCAGTTTAGCGAGAAGCTATCTGCACAACACGCTACCTGCTAAGCTAATGGAGTTAGCTGGTTAGCCACAACGAACGGCTAAGCGAGAGGATTCAACTTTTTTCCGCTGTTTTCATCGCCCAGTTTAGCGAAACACTATCTGCGCCACTCGCTACCTGCTAAGCTAATGGAGCTAACAGGTTAGCCACCTCGAACAGCGCAACGGATGGACTTCTTCACACCAAGTTTAGCTGTGCCTAACTGGTAAAAACTCGACACTTCTTCTCGACAATGGCTCCGTAGAAGAACAAGAGGAAATCGAAGAACTCCAACAAGACGAGCAGGCCAGCGAGCCCCGGCTCCCGACCCTGCCCCAACAAATGTGGCTATTTCATATCGGCGGCGGACACCCACGAGGCCTGTCCATTCTGCCTGGGAATGGTCCACGCAAAGACTGCTTTGGTCTCCCCCGAATCTTGCACTCATTGCAACCAGTTGCGTGAGGCGGCGAGACGAAGACGTGTGGACTTCGTGGCCAAGGCCATGGGCAGTTCCACAGCGGCGCGAGAACCACTCCTCACAGAGGCCCTCCCTCCCACAGCGGAGTTGGAGGCAGATGAAATGGAGGACAGCAGCGCTGGAACCTGGGGTGAGACAATGGACGTTTGTTGCCCCCGTGGGGGACTTCACAGTAGAGTTCGACACGAGGGACCTGATGCGAGCCGACGAGCTCTCACTGACAGCCTCGGGCGAGATTACCGACGACAAGGCGGACAACTAGGAGGACGGAGAGGATGAGGACTTCTCCCAGTCCACAATGGCAGGTCAACCAGAGACAGATGTATCCACCCCCGCTCTCTTCGAGCTGTGTCGCAGAGCCACGGACACCTTGAAAGTAACTTGGCCAGAACCCCCACCTCGACAACAAGTAACGAGGCTGGTAGGGAACTTCTTTTTTGCCAAGCAACAGTCGGCCACGAGGCACAGGATGCCCATCTTTCTTGACTTCCAGACGGAGCTGACTCGCACCTGGGCTGAACCCAGGGCCCGCCCTGACATTGCCTCTCTCCCAGTTCCTGGACGTGGATGGAATGGAGGAGGCGGGCATGGCCCACATTCCTCAGATGGAGGAGACATTGGTGGCTCATCTGGCCCCTAGGACGTCGAGCTCAAAGCCCACCCTGCCAGGTAAAGCCTGCCGTGTGTCAAGCTTACAGCTGAGAAGTGCTACTGAGCACAGGGCCTCGCTGTGTGCACCATGAACGCCTCTGCAATGATGCAGGCCTACCTGGCCGAAAAGCTCTTGGAGCTCCAGCAGACCTCCAACAGAATAAAAATGTCTGAGGTTCTGGACGAGGCCCGAAAGGCGACAGACTTTGTCCTCCGCCTCATGGGAACTGCAGCCATCGCCCAAGGAAAAGCCATGGCTGAGACGGTGATGGCTCAGCGCCATTTGTGGTTGACCCTGACAGACCTTCCAAAGGGCCAGTGTACCCCGTTCCTCCACCATCCCATCCAAACCACAGGCCTGTTTGGCGGGGCGTTGGAGCGCATCCAGAGCAGACTGGATCAGCAGAGAAAACAAGAAGAAGCCCTACGTGAAGGGATGCCCAGAAAACAGTTTGTGCAATCCAGAGAATCAAGCAGACACAGGGGCCAACAGTAGCAATACCACTCAGTCACACGGCGACCAGCTCACAAAAGGCCAAACCTCAAAAGGGAGCAGCGGCTTAAACCCGCCTCAGAGCCTCCACAAGCGGGCCAGGCCTGGTCGAAAAAGAGGTTTGTGCCACGTCAGGCAGGACCTCCACGGTCTTCTTCAACGAACCGTGACAGAAAGCAGAAGTCAGCCTGAGACAGGACTGCTTCACCAACATTTAGGTGTTTCCACCCAAGCGTAAAAGAGGAAAGCCGAACTTTTAAAAATTCCAGCTGTTGTGTTAAAGAAGCCACGATTAACTGGTGTAAATCATGTAAAAACACAAAATTACTCAAACGTTTGTGTAACAAAGACATGTTGTTGTTTGAGCACAAAAATAAAGTCTCCAAAAACACATAATGTTTTGTGTCCCATCTTAGCTGCAGAGGAGAAAACACAACGCCTTTTTATGCAAAACATGTCAATAAAGAGTCTGTGGGACCAGTTCACACACCCGGCTTCCCATCCTCTGATAAGACACAGTCTCACAGGAGACAATATAGGCAATAGGGAGGAAATTTGCTCCATGATGCAGAAAAATGCAATCAGGACAATTCCTGCTAATGATGTAAACAGAGGGTACTTCAGCAAGTACTTCGTTATTCCAAAGAGAAGGGGCGGTCTCCGGCCGATTTCGGATCTCCGAGGTCTAAACAAAAGGATACGAACGTTCAAGTTCACCATGCTGATCTTAAAACATGTACTCTACTTGGTACGCCCGAAAGACTACTTTTGCAGTGTGGACTTAAAGGATGCCTTTTTCCACATCAGCATACGGAGTACACACAGGAAATTCCTGTGTTTTGCCTTCGAGAACAACTCATACGAGTTCCTGGCCATGCCTTTTGGCCGAAAAACCACCCCCCGGACATTCACGAAATGCCTGGAGGCAGCCCTGGCACCCATGAGATGCAAGGGCGTCAGAGTTTTGAACTATCTTGACGACCTGTTGGTTCTTGGAAACAGCATGGTCCAAGCAAAAGTACACACAGACATGGTGATGTATCACCTGAAAACATTGGGTTTTGTAATAAACCTGGAGAAGAGCAGTTTGTCTCCATCCCAGATTACCGTATTTCTGGGAGTACAGCTGAACTCCATTCTGTACAGGGCACGGCTCTCAGAGGCACGGGTGGCAACCCTCCAGCTCTGCTTAGCACGTTTCCAGATGGGCGAGACGGTGTCTCTCAAACTGTGCCAACGTCTGTTGGGCCTACTGGCTGTAGGAATTGTGTGTGTTCCTCTGGCCTTATTACACATGCAGCCTCTGCAGGTCTGGGACAAAAAGCAGCTGGACCTCGCCCCTCCCTCATCAGATGAGGGGGATGAAAGTTAGCTCGGAATGTGTGAAGGCCCTGGAGCCATGGAACAACCCCACATTGTTCAGCAGAGGAGTCACACTGGGCCGGGTATTGTCCCGAGTCCTGGTGACAACAGATGCGTCAAAAACATGGGGGGGGGGGCTCTGCAGGGACCAGTACGCCCGTGGGGTCTGGACCCAACAGGAGGCCCGGTTACACATAAATTTCCTGGAGCTGCTAGCAATGTTTTTGTCACTGAGACATTTTTACAGGAAAGGCCTGGTCAATCACCGGCACATGCTGATAAAATCAGACAACAGGTACACTGTCGCCTACATCAACAGGGAGGGAGGAACACGGTCCCAACCCCTCCTGATACTGACACAGAAGTTGCTCACATGGTACAGCTCTCGGATCCTGTCACTGAGGGCAACTCATGTGCCAACGGAGCTAAACCAGACGCTCTAAGCACATAAGTGGCGTGTTTTTGAGAGTTAGTGTCTGGAGAGGAATATTGCTCCATATTCCTGTGACTTAGTGTAGCTCCTCACCTTTCTGCAGGACCTGCTGGAGAAAGAACGCTCCTTTTCAACCATAAAGGTCTTCTCAAAGTCAAAGTCAAAGTCAACTTTATTGTCAGATCTGCAATATGTACTGTATAGGACATACACAGGACCGAAATTGCGTTTCTCTCAGTCCCTCGGTGCAACAGTAAACATCTAAACATTGAAACACTGAAACATATAATAATTGACATAAGCATAAAATAGTAAAACTAACACTGTCCTGAGTTTTTTGCATAGTGGTATAAGAGTATGAAAATTTACACCAACTCTAAAACTAAAACATTAAACATTTAATGAACATAATACTGTCCTGAGTTTTTGCATACTAGTATAAAAAAAGAGTATAAAAAGTATAACTAAAATAAACTAAAGGTTTCTAGCATTGACATTTGCAAAGTGGCAAAGCAGCGTATGAGTTAATGTACACAGTATATGTATGAGGTAGTAGTTGATGTTGTTATAGAGGCAAAAAGTGGCATATGCAGTAAGGCACATTGGGCATCCCTAAATAAGACCGTTCAGAGCACACTGTATATGTATCAGCTTGTCAGCTATCTCAGCATGCCATGAAGGCTGGGAGGTAAATCACCTGGGGCCTCATGTATCAACGGTGCATACGCACAAAAACCTTGCGTACGCCATTTTCCACGCAAAACTCCGTATGTATCAAAACAGAACTGAACGTGGAAATGTGCGCAGCCCCACGCCAACTCCAGGGCTGGCGTACGCACGTTTCTGTGGTTTTGGTTCCATTGGCGACACTTAGAGGTGATTCTGAGAAACTGTTCATGATGTGAAAATCATTATTGTTCACACCAAACACACATGATTAACAATTATTACATCCACATGGACGCAATTAGAATATAACCTGCAAAAAATATAAAAAACAGAAAGACTGAATAGTTTTGCACAGCTTAAATTCTTGTTTTTTGTTTATTTTTAGCTGTTTTAGCAGTTGAAGAACGTGATGCATGATGGGACAAGACGACATTCCTCTGGTGCAGGGCATATTTAAATGAATTTGCATATTTATATGGAGGCGTGTCAAAGGCGGAGTCGGCCACTCTCTCATGTGCGCTCAATTCCACGTTGATTGTGATGTACAAAAGCAATGTGCGTGGATTCCGGCGTACGCACAGTTTGATACATCTGGATTTTTTTGTGCGTACGCCATTTTCTGGATTTGACCGTATGTCACGTTTCAGTAAGAAGTCCACGCAAGTCTTTGTACATGAGGCCCCTGGTGCCCACCCTCTAATGATACGATTCATGAGGGGTGTACTGAGAAAGAGGCCTCCAAGAAGGACTTTGACCCCTGAATGGGACTTGCATTTAGTCATGGACGCCTTGTGCGAACCTCCATTCGAGCCTCTTAGCAGCATTAAGATAGACTCGTTATCTTATAAGACTGCAATGCTCTTAGCTCTGTGCTCAGCAAAACGCGTGAGTGATCTCCACGCATTATCTGTGCATCCAATGTGCACCAGATTTGCCCCAGACGGGTCAAAGATCACCCTGCGGCCAAACCCCGCGTATGTGCCAAAAGTCCCGACTCTAAATCCCAGAAGCCTGGACTTCGAACTGTCAACTTTTCCTCCTCCCCCTGTTCTAACTGCAGAACAGAGGCGTCTGAACGCGCTCTGCCCTGTTAGGGCCCTGAGCGTCTACATGGAGAGAACTGTCAGTTGGTGCAAAACAAACCAATTGTTCATATGCTTTGCTAATCCTGCCGCAGGCAGGGCCCTGTCCAAGCAGCGCCTCTCACATTGGGTGACTGAGGCCATAAAGAGGGCATACAGCAGCAAAGGTCAGCAGGTGCCCAGTGGGGTACATGCTCACTCAACCAGAGGCCTAGCCACTTCCTAAGCCTTATTCAGAGGTGTTCCAGTAGCAGATATCTGTGCAGCTGCTAACTGGTCATCATCAAACACGTTTGTGAAACAATACAGCCTAGATATCACAGCACGTGACGTAACTCAAGCTGTTCTCTCTACCACAGAGAAATAAACGGCTAGCGCCTGTACTCTAAGGCAAAAAGTTCTCATAAGCATGCATTTCCAGAGCATTTCCAGGGCGTGATTGGATTATGTTCCCATACATGATGTTGCACCACAGTGAGCTGACTGATAAGGGAACTGAAAGTTATGCACCATAACTCATGTTCCCTGAAGGAAGGGAACAAGGTGCAACACATGTTTGCCCTTTCAATGCCCAAGCTCGGTGAAATGCATATACAGTAGAGGATGGACGTAGGCAGTCGGCGTCTCTTATACCATGGGGGCGGGCCCCTGGTGATGCTGACGCCCACTTGCCTTAAAAGGCGTGATTGTATTACTTCAGGTGAACTGCGTAGCGGTGCAATTCCCATAGTCATGTTGTTGCACCTTGTTCCCTTCCTTCAGGGAACATGAGTTATGGTGCATAACTTTCAGTTTATAATCTCGCTTCATCAAATACATTCTAAAACATTACTTCTTACTGACTATAAAAACAAAATGTTCTAAGCCTATTGTTGTACTTTTTATTCATGTTGGCTTTTGGTGAATTAAATTCAATTCAACCTTTATTCAAACAGGTTAGTCTCATTGAGTCATGAGAACTCATTTTCAAGAGAGACCTGTTTTAGACAGATAACATATAAAGTACAAATTGATGTCTTTAAACAGGAAAGAACAGATAATTTCTGCAGAAATTCCAGGTTCAGCGGTCTCATGATGGCCTGAGTGTCAAAACACTGAGGTAAAATTACACAGGAACAAAAATCAAGATTATTTATTTATTGCTTACACTGAAGTCTCAGGACATGACTGAAAGATAAACAGTGGCTGAAGTCATTATCGCTAAGTAGATAAATGAAGACGTCCGTTGGATGACGGATGAAATGTCTCAGCTAAAGAAAGAAACCATCCAAATGACCTCACTGAACATTGTTGGATTTTGTTACCTGGATTACTGAGCATGAACTTAAATGTTCTGAACCACTTTGGCATGACTGCCTCAGAGGACTTGACAGGGAAGAGGGCAGGCCCCAGAAACCATCTTATCACTATCACAATTGGCTGGTGCTGGTGAACCCAATGGTGCAGGCAGTCAGGTAAGGACCCAGGAT
>JBBPBX010016842.1:0-11750 GCA_038048925.1 Garcialebias charrua | reverse complement strand
TATACTTGTATATATATATATATATATGGCACTATATGAGTTGTAATTCTTGTTGGTTTTGATCAACAGATACAGATTTAAACTATACATTGAATTTACATTTATAAATTCAATGTATAGTTTTAATCTGTATCTGTTGATCAAAACCAACAAGAATTACAACTCATAGTGCCACAATCAAAAACGAAACAAAAACACGGGGAGTGGCTGTGTTGATTTCCCATAATGCTTAGCGGTATATTAGTGTTCAATTATAGTTTGAATCTGTATCTGTTGATCAAAACCAACAAGAATTACAACTCATAGTGCCACAATCAAAAACAGAACTAAAAAATCGGGAGTAGACGGTGTTGATTTCCCATAATGCTCAGCAGTATTTTAGTGTTCTGGGCTGCACCATGAGTCAGAAGGACGTCTGTGATATAGAACTGCCTCTTGTATGTTATTAGAGTTTGGTTATTACCTGTTGTGAGGTTCAAAGTGTCTTCTTTGGGTTTAACTCACACAATGTTAAGACAGAAGTCACAGACTACTGTATAGTGTAATACACAGAATCTCCATTCAAGAAATTCATTATTACAGCCTCCTTTACCTGAACGGTATCAGATCGGAAAAGTATTGGTATCGGACCATAAGTAAGAAATGTGGATTGGTGCATCCCTAACAGAGACACAGACTTATATACAGGAAACACCAATAAGACCAAGTGAAGGCAGCTGCGAGTAATCACAGATGCCAGAGAAAGAGACAGAAGATGCAAGACATGAACACAACACAAGATGGGGCTAGATACTAAAGAAACACAAACCCTATACTGTACAGAGAAACAGAGGATCAGGGTAAAACAGACATAAACACGACACCAGGGACAAAACCACAACTCCTACAATCACCAGCAAACTGGTTTTTGCCACTATGGGAGTGTGGTATTTGTGGGACTCCAGTTTGTTTGTGGCTCCTCGGACTGAAGAAGTCCTTTGGATGGAGGACAGAATGTCTCAGCAAAAGAAAAAAACTGTCCAGATGACCTGACTTAACATTGTTGCATTATGAGTTTTATTGAAACTGCATTTCTACCACAATTCATCTGGGTAAAAACAAAAACAAAAAAAACAACATTGTCATTATTTCACAACGGTGCCAATAAAATGCACTTTTTATTTGTAGATTAAAACGTCATTGTGCTTTGACATATTTTGAAACTCTTACTTTGAAATGATTGGCTTGTGTACACAGTTTGACATCTAAATATTTAATGCCTGTTAGTAAAGGGTTTTAGTTAAACAACTTATGGCTTGTTCTATGCGTTCTGTGACAAACATTGTGTAATGTAGAAGAGTACATCCAGTCTGGGAGTTTTCAGTTGAATACAGTTCAGGATGATTTGTGAGGCCATCGCCAACACAAGGCCAAAGTGTTGATAGCAGTGTACTCACTCTGAGCTGCTGTCAGGGACCTCAGCAGTTATTGTGCCAAGTACACTGACCTTGGAGGAATTGAGAGAGAGAGAAAAGATTAACTTTTCTTTTACATACAACGTTGGCATCAGGATGCAAGATTTTAATATAAAAAAATGAAAAATGGTGGTAGAAAATGTAATTCATATTGAATCATTAACAATCATTGCCAACTATAAGATTTCTTCCCTAAAAACAATCAATTTGGATATTTTACTGTGCTTTTTCTAAATACAGTAATGACATCATTTTAGATTTTTTTTTATGCCTGAATTAAAACTGTGTTGTAGCGTTTTCCAAGCAGTAGAATAAAGGCCCTAATAAACCATTATTGGACAGGAATGCTGTTTCACAAGATGGAAAATAAACCCAAATCCTAATCTTACAAAAGAGCAATGTTATTGCGCTACGTAACTGCTATGTTTCACAGTGCATGGAAATAAAATGGGATTAAAGCAAAATGGGATTGCAAAAAGAAACTACAACTTTACTACTAATAAATCAGTGGTGAGTTTGTACTAAATTCTTATTTTTCCAGTGAACGAAACAAACAAGCTGTTAGTCTTTTACAAAAAAACTTAAAAAGCTGCCTTGGTTCATGACTATGAGCTAACACAGGATACAGCAGTCAGATCAGCACCAGCCTGTCCATTGAGAAAATCAGCTCCAAAATAAATTTGTGACTCCAGCTGCTTTTCATCGGGATAAGCTTTGGTCACATAAGTAGAATATTTACAGTATTTCTATTTTTATTCTATTTACCTTTTTTATGGTTTGCTTCTTAAAGGGGAAATAAATTATGTTCTTTCCCATTTCTCTGTGTGAGAAAATCTCATGAACCCTTGGATGGGATTAAATGGAACTTTCAAAATAATAATAATTTGATGCCCATTTTTACAACAGTTACATTATGGAGTCAACCCAATTCAAGATGGCCACCAGAGCAATTGACTAATACAATTAATTAATTAACTAATAAAATAATGACATCTTAAATTTACAGATATTGAGTTTATATTTGGTGTGTTGAGTCAAACTAACGGTTATTTCTCTTCATAAAATATCTGTTCAAAACGTTGTCACAAGTACTGGTGAGGGGTATGCATTACTTCAAGTAATACTAGTCCTTTAGGCTAACTAGTGTACGTGTTGGTAATTGGAAGAACCTAAGTTATGTTGCCCTTTATCTTTGTTAGTATTTTCTTTTTTAATTGGTATATAAGAAGAAAACGATAACTGTCTTCAGACATGAAGAACAGTAATTACTTTGTGCACCAATTAAAATATTGGTTTTGAATGTACATCTTGAGTAAAACGATTAAATACAGGGTGGTATTTTTGTCATAATTTTGCTTCTTGTTTCATGGTCTAAGTTTTGGTTTGTGTTACACACCTGTAAAGGGGTAATGTGAAAACAGGCACGGTGTTGCTTCTGTCACGTCCAGTTTTGTAATGGACGAACAGAAGAAGTGACACGTTTTCCCTGTGTTAACTCAGGCGTAACCAATCAAGACACGATAGGTAGATAAACGCTCAAAGCATAAACTATGAAAAACACCACTCTTTAAAGACTATATACAATTGTAGTCAGAAAAGTAACATTAAAGAAAATGCATTTAAAGGTATTATCATTTTACAGCATCATTCTGTGGCCTTTGAACTGCGAGACCAGAATAATTGATCATAGATCGCTAGATCAGAAATCACAGTGCATCTTATTCCCACAAATTTTACTTCACCTGAGGAATGAGTTATGGTGTTTGTTCCCATTTACATTTACCACATACTACCATGAACCAAAGACAATTTATTGGAGCCAAATAATACAAAACATTCTTATTTTTCCTAATGTTTTTTTCCTGTCCTTTTTTTTTTCAACTTAATCAGTTTCATAACCACTACATGCATTTTTCTTGATAAAAGTAGAAGCTTGTTGTTTGAAGTCGTCATAGCTGGTAGAAAACCCAAGTTTAAAACTCAATACTTTTTTTAATTTAAAAGGTATGTGTGTGTATGTGTGTGTAGCTGAAACTGCTGAGAAAGGCCAAAATGAATCACTTCAGAAAAAAAAAAAAAAACTGTAGCAAGATACAGGGAGGAGGACTGGGCCATCCGCATGTTTGGGATGTGGCTGCAGGGTCATTGATTTAAATTGATCTCTGAAAGTGAGCCAAGCCACTTCAGACCAAGTGTTTGCTGCTTCTGCAGTGGATTTATGATTCTATTTTTACTTTTTTTTTGCCTGATGTCTTAGAAATACAGCAGTATCCTTGAGGATACTTCAGCGTACCATGAGATCTTATCCGTGGGCCTTGAGGAAGACAAACGATCAGTGGTGTATCTCTTGGGTTCTGAGTGCAGATGTCATGCAGATGGGAACTTAGATTTGCAAAAGCTGACAAAGGGAGGCGTTTGGCTTAAAAAATTAACAAAGTGGTTTTCTTAAAGCTGAGATCAGGTGGCAGCCGTAGACACAGAAACATGAACATTGAACCAAACAAGCAATAATTGAAAACATAAAAAAAAAAAACTTAAAAACATTTTCCACAGTTTACGAGCATCTGCAGTCAGGCTCTATTAATTCTCTGTGAGCTCTCTTTGTTACTGTAACAACAGCATCTCGGCTGTCAGCTTGTCTCGGCTGTCTGCCTGGCACGCCTGCTCGCAGCAGAAGTGAGATTCGGTCGACTAATAATGACAAACCGACTCGGTGGATACAGTGTGGCGCCGCCAACAAGTGGGCATTTCAGGAACACGGGTTTCCTCTGTAGGTCGGCCATGACGGTTCTGTCACTCATAAATTATTCCTGCGCAACAAACAGTGCGGTACGACTGGCAGATATTTTCAGAGACTCAACCGACGGAAAGGTTCAAGAACCAAGACTGATGAGAGAAAGCAACTTTCTATAAGTACTTGTCAGCTATTGTCACCCGATGGGGGTGAATTATTCTCTGGTGTGAGCGTACATGGGTGGATGCTGCCATCTATTCTCATTATCTTCCCGTCTGCCTGTGCCAGGCTGATTCTGTCCATCTTCTGCTGCACACGCCTTTGATACGGGTCCTGAGTGCACTCATTGTTGCACTTCTCTCTTGTCAGACAGTCCGACCCAGCGGAGAGGGAAAAAGGGGGAAGACGGGAAAGCGTCTCGATCCAGTGGCTCTGTGTCATTGATGGGAGCTTAGAGGGGGCCAGTGCAACTGAATACCAACACATCGGGTGACACATTCCAGCTGAGATAGAAGACGGATGGGGGGAGAAGAGAAAGTAGTTTGGGGAAAAGAAAAAAGAGGAGGAGAGGGGGGACACAAAGACAGGAGGACAGGAGTGCCCACATGCATTATGATGACACAGGCTGATGCTCAGTCATTCCTTGTGCCGTGACATTACAGAGACTCAATGCAGTCCCCCCCACACACACACACACACTTGGTTAGTGTGGATGTTGTTGCTGCTGTCAGCTCGACACAGCTCTGCCTATCAGTGCTGACAAGGACATCCATCCTCTGTCCTGGAGAGGCCACAGCAGGACTCGAACAGATACGCCGATTCAGACACATGTAACGCTGCACTGACAAGAAAACACTCGCTGTCATTTCAAAATAAAGGTGCATAGAAATATAATCTGCCACCTGTTGTCTCCTAAACCCCCCACCCCACACACACACACACACTGTCCAACAGATCTGGAGCATCACCAGTCTGAGCACTCGTTACTTCTTTCTCTTTCTGCTGCTCTCTTTAGGGGGATCATCTTCCTGCTTCTCCCCCATCCCAACCTCCCTCTCTGTCACACCCACCTGTCGTCTTATATTTTTCTTCCTCCCGGTTTCATAACTGCTGTCCCTCCTCTGCACATGTCCAAACTGGTCACTTTCTGTCAGAAAAAGACGAAAAATCTGGGCAAAACAAAACAAAGTAAATTTTCTATGAAAAATTCAATTAGATTCAAAAATACTTTATTAATCCCAAAAGGGAAATTGTGTTGTCGTAGCTCATCATGGTTTCATTGCTGATCGCTGTGGGCAGGAAGGATCTCCCACAATAAATCCGAAGGATCTGGCCACAGATACCGATCTGTCCACTCAGATCCAGCTTGCTGTCAGATCCGGCGGGCCTCTCGGTCCCGACTGCCCGAATGCCGGGCAGAATTCATCTCTGAGCGATGATCACTCTTTCCAGCAGTCTGCTGCGCTCCTCGTCGCCACAGACAGAAAGATGAAGGTGCCGGGGGATGATCCCGATCCTTCTGTTGTCACGAGCCGAGTTTACCGCCAGCTCCAGGATCTTGGCGGTCAGGTACTCGAGCACCGCCGCCAGGTTGACGGTAATTCATCCACGGCACCTCCTTTTCAACTCCTTTGGGATTTGAGGGCTGTAGCTGAGATATTACTGAGCTTTTGAAATGTTAATCAGCTGCTCCTGGTTGTTAAAAAAAAACACCTTGTTGTCATGGTTACGCATCATAACAAATGCCCCAAAAGTGAAAAGTTTTTCAGTAAAATTCCTTCCAGCTTCCCAGCATCCGATACCTGAGGAAATAACCATACCAAAAGAGCAATTTACATACAGCAAAAAGAGGAATTAAAGTTTTCAAAAGCAATAACTCAGAATGAATGTAACATATCTACTCCAAAATGCAGCCACCCAGAGCAGCACAATTCTAGAACAAACAAACAAACAAACAAACAAACAAACAAACAAACAAACAAACAAAACATTTTAGGTAATGTGTAGTGGGCATGACCGTGTCCACTCTGATACACCTGTGTACTTTTGAACTGTTCCAGAGATGACCTTTACTGACCTCTCAGTAAAGCAAGACACTTACTACAAATTATTCCATTAGTTATAATCTGAGAATATAGTCACCAAAAGAGACTATTTCTATCTTTGATTTTATTCTAATGTAATCAAAAGAATAACTTTTGTCATTTTCATGATGTGTGCTTTTAAGCTGTGTTATTCTTTTAATATGGAGTATTACTGTGTTACTTGACCATATAATGGTGTCATAGTTGAATTTTATGTCAAACTGTGCTTTTCAGATTTGTTTTAAAAGTGTTAAGACGCTAATCCAAGTATTTTACCTCTTGGAGTCTGTGCGTCTGTCTTTTTCCTAAACATTTCTCTCTGCTGCTGGCTGTAACCTTGGGTCGAGATAACAAGTGAACAGCTCGACTGTTTTTCTTGTGAACCAATGAAAAAGACACAAGTCTCTCTCATCTCTTTGATCCTGCTTTAAGTTCTAACCCAAGTAACAGAGAACGTTAACTAACGTTCTGATATGGTTCTTACATGGTTCTGTTAGATCACAACGTTCTTAGAACGTTCTTTGAAGGTTTTGACTAACGTTTGAACAAACCTAGATATAACGTTCTAACCTAACGTTCTTAGAACGTTCTTTGAAGGTTTTGACTAACGTTTGAACAAACCTAGATATAACGTTCTAACCTAACGTTCTTAGAACGTTCTTTGAAGGTTTTGACTAACGTTTGAACAAACCTAGATATAACGTTCTAACCTAACGTTCTTAGAACGTTCAACAAACGTTCCCTTTGCCATGCCAGTTTCTTTACACAAAGTATTTTCACACTGGTTTATTTTTCTGTTTTAAACGTTTTGTCAGTTTTTTGAAACAGCTCGAGCTGTTTTTTTATATTGTGTATATATATATATATATATATATATATATATATATATATATATATATATATATATATATATATATATATATATATATATATATATATATAATATTGTTATTATTATTATTGAGCATGCATCAGGGTATTTACGTCCCACCCAATCAACGCCACTCTTGCTTATCAGGTTGCATGTGAACTTTGTCCTAACCAATCAACGCCACTCTTGTTTATCGAGGGAAGTAGCATGTCATCATATCCAACCAATCAACGCTTCGCGCGCTTCGTTCAAATGTAGCTATTTCCTGTTATCTGTTGGACAAGAAGCTGTTGTATTCAGCGCTCGTAAAACTTGCTTTTTATTAGACGTCGACTGGTCTGACTCTGGACGACGACTGGACATTCAGTTGGAAGTTGAAGGTCGGTTCTGTTTTCTTTATTTGCTAGCTGTTTTAGCTCTGTTCACATGAATGAACAAAACCTGCTGTTGCTAAAAGCTAAGCTAACAACGAGCTAAAACGGGTCTGTGTGCTGCTGAGGCAGATAATTTGAGGCAAGTAAAACACTGCAGGTTAGGTTATTCTAGCGTTTAAATAAGCCATATACTGTATGCTACGAGTTATTTTTTATTTTTTTGGCTTAGTTCCTGGATGGTTTTTCAAAGAGACAGGCCCCGCATCCTCTCGTTGTTTGCGTCTGCTAGCCAGCAGAACAATAACCGCAGCCAGGCTGAAATACTAATTTACTTTAAATACGTATTTCAGCAACATACTGTTTTTGTAGAGGCTGAAGGAAGATATATCTCATTCACGAGGTCTTGAGAGGTCTTGAGAGTCAATTACTTTCTGACAGTTTCATTAAAGATTTACTGGTACATGAGATATTTTACTAACAGACACACAGGCAGGCTAATATGAGTGCCAGACTTTGGTCGTGGTGGTGCTAAACTGTTCATAGTAACACAGCAGAGGTGTCCCTTTGTGAATCTTTAGGATTGAATCCTCTTTATTTGTCTCCAAGTTGTCATCAATCAATGTCATCAGCATGAAAAATCTGTCAAGCACAAAGAAAGATTGTGATCACATAACTGGTTTGAAAGTGGCTGATAGGTAGTTATTTTAGATTTCTTGTAAACCTGTCTTAAAATGTAAGGGGTTCTGGACTTTGCAGGGGTCTGAAACCTGCGGCTCTGGAGCCACATGTGGCTCTTTGGTCCCTCAGCAGTGGCTCTTCCAAGCTTTGATCAAAAATAACTTTAAACTGAATTTTATTTGTTCTTATAACAACAAAAAGGGCTAGTTTTAGCAGTTTTTCCTGTCTTTTCCTTTGCAAATGTGTGAATACTAGAACTAATAGAAGGAGTAAAACATAAGTTAACTTTATTTATTCAAAGTATGATATTTAATTTTTCCACAATTAAAATAATTTACCTAGACCTGCATAGTTCATTATTTTATTTTTTAATTGGGAAAGATCACATTATTTTTCCTCCATTATGATAATCTGGTCTTTTTTAGTCTTAAAATGTCCAGCATCAACATGTGGCATGGAGGCTGCACAGTTGAAGAGAGGAAAGCTCTGCAGAGAGTGGTGAAGGCTGCACAGAAGTCTGTTGGAGTCAGTCTCCCCACCATCACAGACATTTACACCTCCAGATCAGAGAGTCAGAGTCAGAGAGAATTTATTGTCATTTGCACCGCATGTAGTACATGTGTTGAAAACGAGATTATGTACACAGGGTCCCAGTTACATCCAACAACAAATGCAAGAGAAAAACAATAATAACATCTAGGATTAACTAAGAGAGACATCAGCTAGTAATACACTAAGCCCTAATGTAGTAGAAAAACATCATTATAAACAGCAGCACGAACATGAGCAGATGGTCACAGATGAACGCAGCAACAAGAAACAGGTCAGTATCAGCATGATGTGACATTTTGCAGTGTTTATTTTTATTATTTATTTATTCATGAGTCTGACAGCCTCAGGGTAGAAGCTGTTCCTCAGTCTAGTGGTTCTACATTTGATGCTCCTCAACCTCCGTCCCGAGGGGAGTGGTGCAAAGAGTGAGTGTGCTGGGTGAGTGAGGTCTTTCATGATGCAGGTGGCTCTTTTTCTGCATCTGGAGGTGTAAATGTCTGTGATGGTGGGGAGACTGACTCCCACAGACTTCTGTGCAGCCTTCACCACTCTTTGTAGAGCTTTCCTCTCTGCAACTGTGCAGCCTCCATGCCACACGTTGATGCTGGAGCACAGGACGCTCTCCACTGCACACCTGTAGAACGAGGCGAGGACTGAGCTTCTCAGATGCAGGAAAAGAGCCACCTGCATCATGAAAGACCTCACTCATCCAGCACACTCACTCTTTGCCCCACTCCCCTCAGGACGGAGGTTGAGGAGCATCAAGTGTAGAACCACTAGACTGAGGAACAGCTTCTACCCTGAGGCTGTTAGACTCATGAATAAATAAAAATAAAATAAAAAATAAACACTGCAAAATATCACATCATACTGATGCTGATCTGTTTTCTTGTTGCTGTGTTCATCTGTGTTCATCTGTGACCATCTGCTCATACAAACTCATGTTCGTGCTGCTGTTTATTCCCACTATATTAGGCTTAGTGTATTACTAGTTGATGTTTTTCTTAGTTAATTCCATCCATCCATCCATCCATTTCTTCCGCTTATCCGGGGTCGGGTCGCGGGGGTAGCAGCCTAAGTAGGGAGGCCCAGACTTCCCTCTCCCCAGCCACTTGGAGCAGCTCCTCTGGGGGAATCCCAAGGCGTTCCCAGGCCAGCCGAGAAACATAGTCCCTCCAGCGTATCCTGGGTCTTCCTCTGGGTCTCCTCCCGGTGGGACATGCCCGGAACACCTCACCAGGGAGGCGTCCAGGAGGCATCCTAACCAGATGCCCGAGCCACCTCAACTGGCTCCTCTCGATGTGGAGAAGCAGCGGCTCTACTCCGAGTCCCTCCCGGATGACTGAGCTTCTCACCCTATCTCTAAGGGAGAGTCCAGCCACCCTGCGGAGAAAACTCATTTCAGCCGCTTGTATCCGAGATCTTGTTCTTTCGGTCATAACCCAAAGCTCATGACCATAGATGAGGGTGGGAACGTAGATCGATCGGTAAATTGAGAGCTTTGCCTTTTGACTCAGCTCTCTCTTCACCACGACAGACCGGTACAGCGCCCGCTTCACTGCGGACGCTGCACCTATCCGCCTATCGATCTCACGCTCCAGTTTTCCCTCATTCGTGAACAAGATCCCGAGATACTTAAACTTAGTTAATTCTAGATGTTATTACTGTTTTTCTCTTTCATTTGTTGTTGGATGTAACTGGGACCTCGTGTACATAATCTCGTTTTCATCTCATGTACCACATGCTGTGCAAATGACAATAAAGACTCTCTGACTCTCTTTAACTTCACATGTTCATGTTTGTGTCTCTTTCAACAGACAAAACCTGTTGGCACCTGACGTCATGGGCAGACCTGTGTCCTCTGCTCTCTCCTCACCATCCTCCTGCAGCTCCTCTCTATCATCACCTGTGCGTCACCACCTTGTGCCTACAGTGAGTTGAACTTGTTTTCTGTCAGTGTTTTCCGTTTTTATTGCAGGTCATGACCCTGCTTTAACTTCACATGTTCATGTTTGTGTCTCTTTCAACAGACAAAACCTGTTGGCACCTGACGTCATGGGCAGACCTGTGTCCTCTGCTCTCTCCTCACCATCCTCCTGCAGCTCCTCTCCATCATCACCTGTGCGTCACCACCTTGTGCCTACAGTGAGTTGAACTTGTTTTCTGTCGGTGTTTTCTGTTTTTATTGCAGGTCATGACCCTGCTTTAACTTCACATGTTCATGTTTGTGTCTCTTTCAACAGACAAAACCTGTTGGCACCTGACGTCATGGGCAGACCTGTGTCCTCTGCTCTCTCCTCACCATCCTCCTGCAGCTCCTCTCCATCATCACCTGTGCGTCACCACCTTGTGCCTACAGTGAGTTGAACTTGTTTTCTGTCGGTGTTTTCTGTTTTTATTGCAGGTCATGACCCTGCTTTAACTTCACATGTTCATGTTTGTGTCTCTTTCAACAGACAAAACCTGTTGGCACCTGACGTCATGGGCAGACCTGTGTCCTCTGCTCTCTCCTCACCATCCTCCTGCAGCTCCTCTCCATCATCACCTGTGCGTCACCACCTTGTGCCTACAGTGAGTTGAACTTGTTTTCTGTCAGTGTTTTCCGTTTTTATTGCAGGTCATGACCCTGCTTTAACTTCACATGTTCATGTTTGTGTCTCTTTCAACAGACAAAACCTGTTGGCACCTGACGTCATGGGCAGACCTGTGTCCTCTGCTCTCTCCTCACCATCCTCCTGCAGCTCCTCTCCATCATCACCTGTGCGTCACCACCTTGTGCCTAACCCTGTCATGTATCCACATCAATGACTGCTGCCAAAACAGGAAAACACACCTGACCTGATGGACAGACCTGCTCTCATCAAGACCACACACCTGACCTGAATTCACATCTGGACTCCCATGTACCCATCATTCAGTGTTTCCCCTACCATTATACAAGCGGGGTGCGCCACCCCGTCAACAGAACTGAGCACCCCGCCTACCAGACCAAACTTGACCCCC
>JBBPBX010016841.1:20730-34600 GCA_038048925.1 Garcialebias charrua | reverse complement strand
ACCGTTTCCATTCATTCTGACGAAAAAAATGGAGCAGTACCACTTTCGGCCGCTAGGGTCCACCGACCGTTCCCAGCTCATGTGTCCGACGGCAGCCTCCTCTGGTCGGACTCACTCTGTCGCAGCACGGCCTCCTGCTCTCTGGAGCTCTGAACTACTGTTAGCTCAGTGTTTTACTGTTAGCAAAATAGGTCAAGAACCACAGGACAGATTTTGATGAAACTTACAGAAAGTAATCACTGGATGGACATTTACAACTGATTAGCTGTAGGAGATGTTTGAGCTAAAATTCGATTTATTTATAATTTATTTTCGCAGCGCGCGCACTTTTGGAAGACCGTCAAAGCGAAACAATTTAAATCCAGCTGATTTGAACATTACGTTAATTTTTAAAGGAAAAGTTAAGCTCAGAAACACTTTTGCTATAATGTCAGCAAACATATATATTTTTATAAGGTGTATATCTTGTTAAATTTTAAAGAAATGAAGCGTTCCCACCCGTGCGGGTGCACGTTTTGCACGTAGCGAAACAAATTTTTAAATCCAGCTGATCGTGCATTTATTAAGGAAATGTTAAGCTCAGAAACACTTTTGATATAATGTCAGCAAACATATATATTTTTTAAGGTGTATATCTTGTTAAATTTTCAAGAAATGAAGCGTATCCGCTTGCTGCGCGTGCACGCTTCGCAGCACCGACGTAGCAAAACAATTTTTTTAAATTCTGCTGATTTTACGGTAAGTGCATTTATTAAGCAAAAGTTCAGCTCAGACACATCTTTGCTATAATTTTCAGCAAACAAATAATTGTTTTTAAGTGTTAATCTTGTTAAAGTCCTACCGTGCACGCTCCTGTGGCCATTTCCGGGTTGTCACCGCTGACGCGTAACATACGGGATGCGTCAGCGGTGACGCATAATAGATACGACTTATAGGGCGAAGTGACATATTTATGGATTTTTCCACTTTATTGGACATAATTGGACTGATGCGACTTATAGGGCGGTGCAACTTATTGGGCGGAAAATACGGTATGTTCTTTTATCTGTTAGTAAAATATATTATGAACTACTGGACAGATTTTAATGAAACTCTCAGAAAGTAATTACCGGATTAACAACTACAACTGGTTTGCATTTGGGGTCAATCCAGTTCAAGATGGCCGCCACATTTGGTCAACCTCTGCGAACACAAAGATGGCTGTAACTCAGTCAAGTTCACATATATTGAGTTAAAATTTTCCTGAAGTTGTAGTTGAGTCCTTTAAAACTCATATACTAGTAATACAGGTAATTTAAGATACAGCTTTTTTTTTTTTTTTTGTATTTTAACAAAAGCGTATGTACCGTACTCCATCAATTCTTAGTTCAAAACTCTGGCATGAGTGACACAGGGTGATCTACGTTCCTTCAAGGAATGCTATATCTTTATTAGTTAAATTATTTAAATTGATAAATAATGCAAAATCACATGAAACCTTCATTTGAAGTCAGCTTCCATATCTGTAGCTTACATGTTTTAACAGGAAGTGACCTCCGGCAGAACGGGGCTCCATTGGGTGCACCATCTGCCTCGACCGGCCAGGGATTAATGCCCGAGCAGCATCACTGGATTAAATCTGTGCATCTGAAGCCACTTTGAATCTCGCATCGGAATTGATACGATGAAAAGTGCCGGATGCAAAAAAAAAAAGCTTTTAACTTACAGTAAAAGTCTTGATAAAACCCTGATCTTTAAAAGTAAATAAATGAAACAAGAGATGGGATTTAATGAAGCTAAATTAGATAAAAATCAAGAATAAATCTGCTCAACATATGGCGGCGCTGTAAGAAAGCGTGGGCATTGTGTTGTAAAGACAGTCGGTGTTTATGATGTAAATTCCTGGTTTTTCACAGCTTGATTTTCGGTGCTGTTTACACGCTGGTGTGCAATCTAAAATCACATGCAGGGATGACATTGTGTTGGCTTTGTGGGATCTCTGTTTATCAGTCTCTAGCTGCACAGTTATCAGTCGCCTCGACAACAGGAAAACTTTAGTTGTGTGCGTTATTGCACCTGAGCATTTAACTAAAACCAATGATTAAACTGACACATTGTTCAATATTTATTCATCCGAGGTTGTCCCACAGGGCTGCCACTGTTGATGACGAGTTGAAGCAGAAAATTTCCAATTTGCAGACATTTTCACTTTGAATCACACTGAATTACTTTGTGCAACACATTTCAGAACAAACTGCATACAACTTGTGCAATATTCCTGCTCAAAACATGCAAATGCTTTATAGTCACCAGATGTCACAATCGTGTCGGCTGCCGAGTGGTGCCGTTTTTATTTTAGTCAGACAGAAGACAATTAAACTAATATCAGCAACGCCACCTAGTTAAACTAGAAATAAGATTAGGTCACTTATCGCATGGGTGAGCAATGTTTCACAAAACAGACGGTAGAGGTTTACAATAATTTATTACATCAGCTGGAAAACGTTGCAGCAGTCCAAAGGTTAAAAAACAGCCAAATTATGTCATTTAAAGGAGAAATGAAAAGTGTTTTTAAGCTAATAGTAGTCTAATGAAAAGCATAAAATAAGCTTGTTGAGAAATTTTCACAAGTCAAAAATGTCATCCTAACTCAAATTTAGACTTTGCAAAGTGAAAAAATTCTCATCTGGTGTTTTTGACCCCCCTCCCCCTGCCTGCTCTCCGTCCCCTGAATATGACGTAGGCAGTGCAACGAGTCGTCCCTCATACAGTAATATTAGTGTGTGTATCTAGTTGTGGACAAAAAGGTTTCAGTGTGTAGCAATTAGGGATGCAGCAAAAAAAATCTATTTTTTAAAGAATCAAGATTCTTAGTCCTGGCGATTCAGAATCTATTCTAAAAGCCCCAAAATCGATTTTAAAACTTTTTTTAAAATTTTATATTGTATTTTTACCGCTCCTGTGCATTCGGCCGCTGTAGAATTTTGGCCGTGTAGGGCCACCGTAGTTAGTTAGCCAGGCAGCTCCCTGCTAGCAAGGAGGGAGACAGCATGTTTCAACTTGCTCCTTCATCTTTAAAAATCATTTTAGATCCTACTATGTTCTGGGGAAGACAGAGCTTAACAAGACATTGGTAACTGTTTCAGGACATTTTCAACACCCCCACTTCCACGTTAGCATACGGCGCTAGCATGCTAACGTTAGCATACGGCGCTAGCATGCTAACGTTAGCATGCGGCGGCTAACGCACGGCTATTCGTATTTCCAGGATAGAAATGCCCATTAATGCACTAAATCACCAAACTGTTTTTGACAAACTAAAGTGATATCCTTCAGATTCAAAAAAGTCTTCTGCTTCCATTTTAAATGACAGACAAGAGGACAGTAATGATGGGTTTATAGCTTCAGTAGCCGTGTTTCCATCAAGGTTTCTAGCTGCGCAATTTGAAATAGCGCAGCAGAAAAGCTTAATGGAAACGGCAAATTGCGAGGTTACTTCCTGAATTACGCTAAAAAGTTTATACGCTCGCTTGAGGTGGTTTTTGGGATCTGCGAAAATGAGCAGTTGCGCAAAACGACAGATGGAAACACATTTGCCGACTCGTGCTGCCGTAGCGAACATTCACGTCACGTGACTGATCAGCTGTTTCCGCTCCGGACAACATGTAACATCGCTAAAACTAGTTGGCATGACAGAATAAATACAACTCGCCCGATAGCAACACGTACCTGAAATATTCTCTCCATTTTGATGAGATGTGTGGCCGGGTTCTGTTTTCAACTGCTACTTCCTGTTTACTGTAGACATGCGCAGTGCTGACGTCTGACGTAATGACGCTGACGTCTGACGTAATGACGCTGACGTCTGACGTAATGACGCTGTGCGCGGCTTGGAAGAAGCGCTTCAAGCCAGTAGATGGAAACACTTCTGATCTGCATTAATTTGTATTTACATATTTGCGAGGTAGCTCAAAATACGAAATGAAAATGGATGGAAACACAGCTAGTGTTATTGTAAGATAGCAAAGGAGGTCTTAATTGTGTCATAAAAGTGCGTCCAGAAAATTACTACAGAAATCACTGTACTTCGGCATGTAGCAGGAAAAATGTAAAAAACTATTTCTTTAAGCTACTGACTTGAAAAAAGCATACTAAGTATGTTTATGTGTGTTGTTTACTATATGAAATTCTTGTTATATCGATTTTTTCAGATTTGATTACATTTCTCCTTTAAAAAGATTAAAAGGGCATCACGGTCAATAGCGTCTGAGGGAAAAAGAAGCAGAGTCTTAGCTGAAAGAGGGCGTGGTCCTCTTGCCCTCGCATGGCGCTCCCAGGCGGTCTCGAGTCTCGACCTTCAGTGATCTCCCGGCACTTCTTCCCGAGTCCGGCGTCCCTCCACAGCCTCGACCTCACCTGGTGCTCGTACCCCCCTGAGTCCGGCATCCCATGGCGACCTCAACCTCCAGCGATCTTCAACACTTGGTACTTCGCCCTCGACACCAGACCCGGACGACTGTACCCTCCAACCGAGCACAATCCACCATGCCTGACCAGCTTAGCTAGTTTCTTGTGGGCGTCCTTACCCCCGCTTGTCTCTGTTCTTAGTCACCGTGCCCTCAGTTTCTGTGAACCTGCTGACCGGCTGGTCCCCGGCTGTTGCCCCTTGGCGGTTGTTGTGCATCTGGCCATTGCGCTCCCCAGCCGCCGCGCCTCCAGCCCCTTGGCAGTTGCTGCGCACGTCTGCCATTGCGCCTCTGGTTGCATCTCTGCCGTTGCGTGTCCTGGCCGCCGCGCCTCCCGCTCCTCGGCAGTAGTTGTGCACGTTTGCCGTTCCGCCCTGTTTGCTTGTTGTTCTGCTCTTTTATTTCCTCATTCCTGGCCTTCGTGCCATAATGGCTGATGGGGAACACCTGTGTGAGCTAGTGTCTCTGGCTATATCATGGGTGACAGCCTCAAAAGAAATGCACAATAAGTGATCAGCAAGGTTAAACAAAACATGCAAATAAAACACAAAAAGCCATATTTAATATGTGCAATATTCCTGCTAAAATAGGCAAATGCTTTATAGTCACGATATGTCACAATCATGTTTCAATACGTAGTTTTTTTCTCTTTTTTGTGTCTAATTAGTCATAATTTAGTAATTCTCACCATTTCTGACTCACTAAATCTAAAATAAAAAGACACCCACAATGACACACTGAAAGCAAGTTTATGTTTTTCATTCAACTTTATTTATACAGGCTAGTCTCACTGAGCCACGAGGACTCATTTACAAGAAGACATATAAAAGTTGTTGTAAAAACGTAAATTTTTCAAATTCCCACTACAGGTAGTCCCCGATTTACGAGCGAGATCCGTTACAACGAGGCGCTCGTAAACCGGAAATCTCGTAATTTGGAACGGCCGCCATTTCGCTCGTAAATCCGGAAATCCGCTCGTAAATTGGAACGGTTTTCGCTAGCGCACCTAAAAACACTCTATTTTCATCTAAAAACTACTTTTGAGTGCATAAAAATGATCGGAAACGTGTGTTTATATGCTTAACTAGCTAACTGAAGTGAAAAAACACATGAAAACTCAGTATTTTTTTCGTTTTTTCCAAAAATGTGCAGCTCGTAAGTCTGGAACCTCGCAGATCAGAGCGCTCGTAAATCGGGGACTACCTGTACTCGAGAGTGAAGCTCTGCAACTCATGTAAGGACATCCTGATTCATGCTTAATAATCCACGTAGAAAAATCTAACAATGTTGAGTCAGGTCCTTTGGACAATTTATTTGTTGAAATGTTTTGTCTTTTATCCAAAGGACTTCTTCAGTCTGCAGGAGCTGCAACAAACCCAGTCTTATAAGCAGCACCTTCTCATAGTGGACTAACCATTTTGTTGTTGACATCCAGAACTAGCTGTTCACATGATAAAGGATGATATCAGCCTAACAATTGATCATTAGCTCCCTGATGGCTACTTGCTATTGACAGGTCTGAGTGATTCTATCAGTAACAGCATTGTAAGAGGGGGACAGTTGGATATGGAGGCCTCCGCCCATGTTTTATAATGGACGGTTTCTCTTCACATAGATGTCTTCCTTCACTCCTCTCTCAAACCAACGTTCCTCTCTATCCAGGATGTGCACATCATGTACAAACACTAAGAACTCTGGAAATCCTGTTCATAATTTATCACTGACAAATGCTGCCCGGTGAGATACATGCCTAAAATAAAGTGTACCGTCCATCCATCCATTATCTTCCACTTATTCTGGAGTTGAGTCACGGGGGCAGCAGTTCAAGCAGAAAATGGTCCAGACATCTCTTTCCACAGCCACTTCTGAGAGGACTCCAAGGCGTTCCCTGGCCAGCCAAGACACATACCGGTACTCTCTCTAGTGTGTCCTGGGTCTTCCCCGGGTTCTTCTCCCAGTCATACATGCCCTTACAACCTTTTTCTAGAGGTGTTCAGGGGTATCCTTACCAGGTGTCTGAATTGCCTCAACTGACCCTTGATGTGGAGGAGGAACGGCTCTACTCCAAGTCCCTCCCAGATAACTGAACTTCTCCCCCTTCTCTGAGGGAGAGTCCAGCTACCCTGCAGAGGAAACTCATTTCAACTGCTTGTACCAGCATTCTCATTCTTTCAGTCACTACCCAAAGTTTGTGAACGTAGGTGAGGTGTAGGTGTATGCATCTTTATAATAAATAACAGCTCACAGAAATTTACCAAGTATTGATATTAATGAATCTAAATATTGCTGGAATACAATATTTCCTGAACAGGTTGGGTTGATGTTATGGAAAAAGTGTTGGAAGTCAAATCTAACTGAAATTCAAGTCATGGTTTAAGTTAGCGAAAACATACCGTATTTTCCGGACTATGGGTCGCACCGGCATATAGGTCGCATTGTCCAATGATTGCAAAAAAATCGGAAAAATCCATAAACAGGTTGCACCAGAATATAGGTCGCACCTACGTCACCGCCGACGTAACGCGTCATCCACCGCTGACACTGACAACCCGGAAATATGGACCGAGTGTTTAGCTCTGCTGCAAATGTCTACCACAGGAGCGCACAGCAAGGCTTTTAAGAAGATTAACACAGTGGTGTAGTTTACATTTTTGTAGTGGGCATACCGTGCTTAAAACCAAAGTACACTGGTTAGTAAAGTGTAACCGTCAATTTATTTTGATTTTAAGCATATTGAACAGTTCCAAATTTCTCTGATGCTTATATTTGAATAAATGAACAACAAACTTTGTACAACAGCTGGCTTTGTATTAAAAACATGTTATATAATTTATAAAACAGTATCAAAGAAAAGCACTGCACACCAATAGATTGTTACAGAAGTGTTTAACTGTCGTTTAACGTATCAATGACATGTACCTAATGGTATGTCATGTACCATTGGGCACTTTTAAGTGGGTATACTGAAATTCTCAAGTTTTTCTAGTGGGTATACTCCATATACCCGAGTATCACGTAGACTACACCACTGGTTAACACGGTAAAAACAATTATTTGTTTGCTAAAAATTATAGCTGATATTATAGCACAAGGGTTAGTGGTTTATTAGCTGAGTGGTTTATTAGCTATTTGCTAAAATATTTTTTTTTTCTTTTTTTTATTTTTTTATTAGTGGTAAACAAAAGTAACAATGACAATGACAAAACTCACAATAACATGTCAAAAACACCATCAATATCTCATACAAGAATCACATCTCCTAAAGACTATAATACATTCTGATTGCAAAGGTTCAAGAAAAGTCTCAATAATACTTAAAATAAGTCCTTCACAGAATAAAAAAAAGAACTAAAAATAAAAAATAAGGGAATTAAAAGATGAAAAATAGAAAAAATAACAATAAATCAAAAAAAAAAACATACAAATCAGGGGGCTAGAAACTAAAAAACTTCCATTAACTCATATAATTTTACTGCATTTTCATTCTGCATCTTTTTTAGACAACTTTTGAAAAAAGAAATATCATTTTTTAGAGCACTGATAGAAAGGGAGCATTTTGCGTATCGACATTTATGGATATAGTATTTTGTTACAATAATCAGAACATTTACAATAAATTCTAAGTTCTTATCTTTAATGAATAAACCAAATTGAATATTTTCTAAGGAAACAAAATCCAAGTTTATTCCCTTAGCAGACAGAAAGTTGTGAAGTTGTTTCCACAAGTTCAATACTTCTTCACATTCATAAAACAAATGTTTAGTTGTTTCCAATTGAGTCTTACAAAAACCACAATTTTCTACATTAAAATTAAATCTCTCTTTTAAGAATTGGTTTGAAGGATATATGTTATTTATAAATTTAAAATGTAGTTCTTTAAGTTTAGGAGGAATCGGAAATCTCAAATAATTTGTTCTTATTTTGACTCTTGTAGAATTATTAAAAGTTTGTAATAGAGCTGTGCTTTTTGTTCTTCCTGGGTACATGTTATTTATTGAATATTGGTTTAAAAACCTGTTGTTGCATTTACTTTCCCTAATATCCACATACTCAATTTGAATCTTATGGAGTCTTGGAATATAGGGATGAGATAAATTGTTTTTAATTGACTGAAAAAGGACATCAGGGATGCTACGTAATACTTTCTTATAAAATGTTAATGAACAAACAATTCCATATTTCCTGTTAAATTCCTCCAAACTTAAAATTTCACCATTTCCATCTAGTAATTGAGTGATTGACCATATTTGTTTATTCCACCAATCTTTTATGAATATAGATTTTCTACTCCATAGAATTGCTCTGTTGTTCCATAGTGGGACATTATGAGGGCTGAAATTGTGTTTGAACATCAACTTCCACTGTAACAAAACCTGTTTATGGAAAGCAGAGAGCTGTAGGGGGAGTTTAGATAATTCAAAATCACATTTCAATAACAACTCAATACCTCCTACTTTCTGAAATATGAATGACGGTATAGCAAACCAAATAAGATCACCGTTTTTTTAGAAGGGACTGAAGCCATCTAATTTTTAAAGTACCATTCATGATTTCTGGGGACTGGGGTGGTGGTTCCAAAAACCCCTATGATGAGTACAATTAAAGCTGCTATATGTAACTTTTCTAACAATATATTTTTAACATATTTCTTCACTCTGTCACTAGATTGATGTTAGAGAGGTAATCTCTGAAAAAAACTAAAAAAAAATATTGTCCCCTTGCTTCTCCAGGTGGTAAATAAGCATTTCTAAAAAGAAAAAGTGACCCGCCATTTTCCAGCCAATAAAAACAAAGTTTGTAACCAGCCAATAAAAACCGAGCTTGAATTCGAATCAGCCAATAAAAACAGAGCTTGAATTTGAATTTTAACAGACCACAAGGGGGCAGTGCCATATATGGCTCTGAGGGGGAGGGATCAGAATGCTTTGCTTGTTGAAATTTTTTCTAAGTGCTGATGTTCTACAGAAACTGCAGACTCCACCTTTAATGGACTAAGTTTTCCCTCGCCCGGACGCGGGTCACCGGGGCCCCACTCTGGAGCCAGGCCCGGAGGTGGGGCACGCTGGCGAGCGCCTGGTGGCCGGGCTTTTACCCATGGAGCCCGGCCGGGCACAGCCCGAAGAGGAGACGTGGGTCCCCCTTCCCATGGGCTCACCACCTGTGGGAGGGGCCAAAGGGGTCGGGTGCAATGTGAGATGGGTGGCGGCCGAGGGCGGGGACCCTGGCGGTCTGATCCTCGGCTACAGAAGCTGGCCATTGGGACATGGAATGTCACCTCTCTGGTGGGGAAGGAGCCTGAGCTAGTGTGTGAGGTTGAGAGGTTCCGACTAGAAATAGTCGGACTCACCTCAACGCATGGCTCTGGCTCTGGAACCAGTTTCCTTGAGAGGGGTTGGACACTCTTCCACTCTGGAGTTGCCCCTGGTGAGAGGCGCCGAGCAGGAGTGGGCATACTGGTTGCCCCCCATCTTGGTGCCTGTACGTTGGGGTTCACCCCGGTGAACGAGAGGGTAGCCTCCCTTCGCCTACGTGTGGGGGGACGGGCTCTGACTGTTGTTTGTGCCTATGCACCAAACGGCAGCTCAGACTACCCACCCTTTTTGGAGTCCTTGGAGGGGGTATTGGAGAGTGCGCCTCCTGGGGACTCCCTTGTTCTACTGGGGGACTTCAACGCTCACGTGGGCAATGACAGTGAGACCTGGAGGGGTGTGGTTGGGAGGAACGGCCCCCCTGATCTGAACCAGAGTGGTGTTCTGTTATTGGACTTCTGTGCTCGTCATGGATTGTCCATAACGAACACCATGTTTAAGCATAAGGGTGTCCATATGTGCTCTTGGCACCAGGACACCCTAGGTCGCAGTTCGATGATCGACTTTGTTGTCGTCTCATCTGATCTGCGGCCGCATGTCTTGGACACTCGGGTGAGGAGAGGGGCGGAGCTGTCTACTGACCACTACCTGGTGGTGAGTTGGCTCCGATGGTGGGGGAGGATGCCGGTCAGACCTGGCAGACCCAAACGTATCGTGAGGGTCTGCTGGGAACGTCTGGCAGAGTCTCCCGTAAGACGGAGCTTTAACTCCCACCTCCGGGAGAGCTTTGAACACGTTCCGAGGGAGGCGGGGGACATGGAGTCCGAGTGGGCCGTGTTCCGCGCCTCTATTGTCGAGGCAGCTTATCGGAGCTGTGGCCGCAAGGTTGTTGGTGCCTGTCGAGGTGGCAACCCTCGAACCCGGTGGTGGACACCGGCAGTGAGGGATGCTGTCAGGCTGAAGAAGGAGTCCTATTGGGCCTTTTTGGCTTGTGGGACCCCGGAAGCAGCTGATAGGTACCGGCAGTCCAAGCGGCATGCGGCTCGGGTGGTTGCTGAGGCAAAAACTCGGGCGTGGGAGGAGTTCGGAGAGGCCATGGAGAATGACTTCCGTACGGCTTCGAGGCGATTCTGGTCCACCATCCGGCGTCTCAGGGGGGGAAAGAGGTACGAGACCAACACCATTTATGGTGGAGGTGGCGTGCTGCTGACCTCAACTCGGGATGTTGTGAGTCGGTGGGCGGAATACTTCGAAGACCTCCTCAATCCTACTGGCACGTCTTCCACTGAGGAAGCAGAGCCTGGGGACTTTGGGTCGGGTTCTCCGATCTCTGGTGCTGAGGTCGCCGAGGTGGTTAAAAAGCTCCGCGGTGGCAAGGCTCCGGGGGTGGATGAGATTCGCCCGGAGTTCCTTAGGGCTCTGGATGTTGTAGGGTTGTGTTGGCTTACGCGACTCTGCAATATCGCGTGGACATCGGGGGCAGTTCCCTTGGATTGGCAGACTGGGGTGGTGGTTCCCCTATTTAAAAAGGGGGACCGTAGGGTGTGTTCCAACTATAGGGGGATCACACTCTTAAGCCTCCCTGGTAAGGTCTATTCAGGGGTTCTGGAGAGGAGGGTCCGTCGGATAGTCGAACCTCGGATTCAGGAGGAGCAGTGTGGTTTTCGTCCTGGTCGTGGAACACTGGACCAGCTCTACACCCTCAGCAGGGTCCTGGAGGGTGCGTGGGAGTTTGCCCAACCAGTTTACATGTGTTTTGTGGACTTGGAGAAGGCATTCGACCGCGTCCCTCGGGGGGTTCTGTGGGGGGTACTCCGGGAGTATGGGGTACCAGGCCCTTTGATAAGGGCTGTTAGGTCCCTGTACGACCGGTGTCAGAGCTTGGTCCGCATTGCCGGCAGTAAGTCAGGCTCGTTTCCGGTGAGAGTTGGACTCCGCCAAGGTTGCCCTTTGTCACCGATTCTGTTCATAACTTTTATGGACAGAATTTCTAGGCGCAGCCAAGGTGTTGAGAGGATCCGTTTTGGTGACCTTAGAATCGCTTCTCTGTTTTTTGCAGATGATGTGGTCCTACTGGCTTCATCAGTTCGTGATTTACAACTTTCACTGGAGCGGTTTGCAGCCGAGTGTGATGCGGCCGGGATGAGGATCAGTTCCTCCAAATCCGAGGCCATGGTCTTGAGCCGGAAAAGGGTAGCATGCCCTCTCCGGGTCGGGGAGGAGGTCCTGCCCCAAGTGGAGGAGTTTAAGTATCTCGGGATCTTGTTCACGAATGAGGGAAAACTGGAGCGTGAGATCGATAGGCGGATAGGTGCAGCGTCCGCAGTGAAGCGGGCGCTGTACCGGTCTGTCGTGGTGAAGAGAGAGCTGAGTCAAAAGGCAAAGCTCTCAATTTACCGATCGATCTACGTTCCCACCCTCATCTATGGTCATGAGCTTTGGGTTATGACCGAAAGAACAAGATCTCGGATACAAGCGGCTGAAATGAGTTTTCTCCGCAGGGTGGCTGGACTCTCCCTTAGAGATAGGGTGAGAAGCTCAGTCATCCGGGAGGGACTCGGAGTAGAGCCGCTGCTTCTCCACATCGAGAGGAGCCAGTTGAGGTGGCTCGGGCATCTGGTTAGGATGCCTCCTGGACGCCTCCCTGGTGAGGTGTTCCGGGCACGTCCCACCGGGAGGAGACCCAGAGGAAGACCCAGGACGCGCTGGAGGGACTATGTTTCTCGGCTGGCCTGGGAACGCCTTGGGATTCCCCCGGAGGAACTGCTCCAAGTGGCTGGGGAGAGGGAAGTCTGGGCCTCCCTACTTAGGCTGCTACCCCCGCGACCCGACCCCGGATAAGCGGAAGAAGATGGATGGATGGATGGATGGCATTCATGATTTCAAAATCAATTGCCGCTATTTGCTAAAATATACGAAGCTAACTCGACACGGTTGCGTCTCTTAAAAAATGAATAAAAAAACAAATTTTATCTCAAATGTCTCATACAGGGCATCAGTTTGTAAATAAAACCCATATAATTACACTCTGGCAGCAAAAAAAATCCACTGAGTGGTTTCTGAGCTATTTATAACGTAAACAGAAATAAAACCAAAGCTAACTCGACACGGTTGCGTCTCTTAAAAAATGAATAAAAAAACGAATTTAATCTCAGATGTCTTATACAGGGCATCAGTTTGTAAATAAAACCCATATAATTACACTCTGGCAGCAGAAAAAATATCCACTGAGTAGTTTCTGAGCTATTTATAACATAAACAGAAATAAAACTAAGAAAGACCTAGCTAACCGCTAATAAAAGATCGATTTTTTTTATCTCAAACATCTCATAAAGCTACTCACTTGTAAATTTCCATACAGTGATTACATTCAGTAAGTTTTGCAGAGTGGTTCTTGACTTATCTTGCAAACAGCTAACAAACAGAGCTAACAGAAGTTACATCCAAACCAGGAGGCCGGGCAGCGACACAGAGTCAGTCCGAGCAGAGGAGGCTTTTTTCCCAGACACATGAGCTGGAAACGGTTGGTGGACTCGCTGGAAGTGTCCCCCTAGTGGACAAAAGTGGTGCTGCACCATTTTCTGCCAAAATAAAAAACGGTCATATCTGAGCCAAAATTTGGTCTAAAAATATGGGGGAAAATCCATAAATAGGTCGCACCTGAATATAGGTCGCAGGCCATGAAAAAATGATAAAAAGCCGCAACCTATAGTCCGAAAAATATGGTATATACCGTAGTGGTGTTTATAATTGATAAATATACCTACTAATAATTCAATAAATTTTTGGTGTTTTGTAATAGTTTAAAGTAAAAGTACATGTCCAAGTTCTGCATGCAGTAGTTTTGTTTTGATTGTATCTTGATATGGACAACTGCTAGAATTACCTACATTTGGGGAAAAAGGGGATTTTTTTTAATGGAGAAGTTAAGCTAGCAGCTAATCTAAGTAGCCTAGAGTTTCAAAGTATTTTCCATCCAACCATTCATCCATCCATCTTGTGTACATGCTTCTCCTTGAAGCTGAAGCTACAGACATGAAAAATGGTTGCAAAAGTTACATGTATTTTTTTCCCCAGGAGAAACCATAACTGCAGGGTTGCTAGCTTTGAAGGGCA
>JBBPBX010016841.1:0-20585 GCA_038048925.1 Garcialebias charrua | reverse complement strand
GGGGGATCACTAGCAGTCAAATAGTGAGAGGTGGGACCTCAGTGAACTAGTAAAGTGACTTCTAATATAGCAGAGATCGAAGGTTCATTTTCTGTTTCACTGCATTAAAACCCAAATCAGCCATGGCACTCCTGCTATTTTTGTGTTTACTGCTGCTCATCTCCCTTCTGCCATTCAGACTCAAAGAACAACAGAAAGAAGAGCCTTTCTTTCCAGAAGCCATTTGGAAAACGTTTGGACCAAAAAGCAGTGACATGGTTTCCCCAAATACAACTCAACCAATCCATTAAGTTCAAGATTCAAAGATTAGGTTTGCAAGCACAGTAACATTTATCTACTTACCATACATGGATGATGGATTTATACGAATAAAAGTGTTTTATAACATTCACAGAGCCTCCGATCGGGTTATAGAACAACTTTAACTGAAACCATGTCAGTGCAGTAGCATAGCAGCCTAATTTTAACCGAAAGAGTTGAACAACACACCCAACATGCGTGCTATAGGAAAAAAAATGTGAGGAACTGTCTATTTCCATTCGCTCTGTCAGCCGGAGGACAGACAGGAGAGTTATTAGATTTCAGCAAACACTTGCTCACACTTCCAGTACATTTGTTTTGTGTGAGATCCATTCTTCCTGGAGGCTGAGACCAGGCTGAGACCAAAGCAGAAGTATTGACGCTCAGTATGGATCGCAGACCTTCAGCTGTGGTGTGTTTGATGTATTCAACAGTATCTGGCAGTTGCCTCATCAGGCGCCCCCTCTGCAGCCTCCCATCGATCTCTTCCATCATGCCATCATTAAGTGGTGGATGACATAATTGCCTTTTGTAGCTGCAGTGCTGCAGTGAGTACGTGCGGACCGAGCGTGCCCTAATTCTGAACCTAATAAACAAATGGGCTTGTCGTCCCGCCGACGCTCGCGCCGGCTCCTCAAAGCAACATGTTTCTCCAGCGGACGTGCCCCCCCACACACACACACATACACCCTTCCCCGACACCAAACAGCACAAAATCAATCAGTTATAATCTGCTGTGATTCATGGTCCCAGAAAACAGCTCGCTCCATCTGGATTTCATTTTCATAATTCAGAGCCTCGATGACTTCTCTCAGCGACCCAACGTCCTTTTATTGGAGCTGCTGGCAGCCTGCGACGAGGCTCGCTCTGATCCAGCTGCTCCTGTTCAGCGCTCATTAAAAAGCACCGCTCCACAATTATTCCCATCAATCGAGGGATACCTTCACCGGCTATGACTTCAGAAAGACAAGAACAGTTCAGAGAGGGGAATCAAAGCACAAAGTAGCCCTAACAGCAGAAAACGTTACGAGCAGGAGCCTTGACGCAGATCAGCTGTTTTCTTTAAGAGAAACTGAACAGAACAAGAAAAACAATTGTACAATCACAGTTTTTTTACACGATATATTCATTTTAGAAAACTGAAAGTTATGCACCATAACTCATGTTCCCTGAAGGAAGGGAACGAGGTGCAACATACTTGCTATGGGAATTGCGCCCCCGCACGATTACCTGAAGGAATATACTCACGCCTTTACGGCTAGGGGCGTCACCGCCGCGCCAGAGGCCCCGCCCTCTGGGTACTTAAGCGGCTTGCGCCCCTCCATCTTTCTCCAAAGTTGCACTTCACCGAGCTTTCAGCATTGAAAAGGGCCAGCTATGTTGCACCTCGTTCCCTTCCTTCAGGGAACATGAGTTATGGTGCATAACTTTCAGTTCCCTTTCAGTCTGGTCTCTCGGTGCAACATACTTGCTATGGGAACGTAATCCATTCACGCCCTTGAAATGCTCAGTAAAATGCATGCTAGAGTGAACGTCTGCCTTTGACCAACAGGCACCTCAAGGCTACTTTCTACTGTGTGTTAGAAAGGACAGCCTGAGTGACGTCACCTGCAGTAACATCCAAACTGTAATGCTTTGCAAAAGTATTTAATGAGCTCCAATTCGCAGTAGCACAGATGTCTGCGACTGGCACACCCTTAAATAATGACCAGGAAGTGGCCAAGCCCCTAGTGGAGTGAGCATGCACTCCAGAGGGTACCTGTTGACCTTTGCTACTGTAGGCCCTTTTATGGCCTCAGTCACCCAATGTGAGAGGCGTTGTTTTGATAGGGCTCTCCCGGTAGCAGGTGCTGCAAAGCAGACGAACAGTTGGTTTGTTTTCCTCCATTCGGCTGTTCTCTGCATGTAGGTGCGTAAAGCCCTCACTGGGCAGAGAGCCTGTAGCCTTTCCTGTTCCTGAGTGATGACAGGGGCAGGTGGAAAGGAGGAGAGATCAAAGTCTAGACTCATATGGTTCAGAGTCAAGACCTTGGGAGTGTATGCAGGATTAGGCCTTAGTGTGACCTTTGACCCATCAGGGACGAATCTGGTACACATTGGGTGCACAGACAATGCATGGAAGTCACCCACGCGTTTCGCCGAGCAAAGTGCCAGGAGTAGAGCAGTTTTATAAGATGGTAAATCCATCTTAACCTCGCTCAGTTGCTCGAGTGGAGGGCTACAAAGAGACCCCAGGACCAGGCCAAGATCCCAACCAGGGGTTAGGGTCCTGCTGGGTGGTTTAGTCCGAAGGACACACCTCATAAATCTTATTATGATTGGATGTGCTCTAGGTGTCTTGTGTCCCCAGCCTTCGTGACAGGCTGAAATCGCTGATAGGAAAACTTTAATCGTTGAATAAGAACAACCTTTTTCCAGTAAATCCTGAAGGAAAGTCAGGAGTTGAGCCAAGTCGCATGCATAAGAAATAATATTTCTTTCTGAGCACCAGGCTTCAAAAATACGCCACTTTTGTGCGTATAAAGATTGTGTTGATCCAGCACGGGCATTTTGTATGGTCAATACCACATTTTCTGGCAAGCCTGACGCCATCAACCTGTTCTTTTCAGCCAACAAGCTGAGACTTTTGGCAGTTCCTGGCCTAAGTGGTTGTACTGCCCCTTCTGGTGACACAGAGGCTGTTAACCCCTGGGGGTCAACCAGATTGGGAAGGAGGCCTCCTTGCTGATGTGCTCCCAAGTTACCCTGCTCAGGGTTAATTGAGGGCCGATGTAACCTGTCAACTTTATTAGACAGGTTTGGAGCGGAAAATATATTTTCCTCCTCCAAGTTTGGAGTCCTGTTGTGAGACTGCGAGTTATGTAAACGAGCAGATCTCATAACTCCAATCCGTTTCCTGGGATGGTCCAGTTTACTGGTCCTTGGTTTTAATGGAGCGTTGGTACCAGGTAAACCGATCGAGGTCCGTGTATCACCCTCTGGGGGAATTATTTTTGAAAGCAGTTTTGAATCAGCACAGAACGGGAGGAGACGTGCTATCTGAGTACTGCTCGGGCATTGCTTGACCCTCGTTAATAACAAAGGAACAGCTGCACCGTGAGAGCGTGGGGGTGTTCCTATTGATTTGGCAGACTTCAGATTATTTGATGATAAAGAGCTCAGTCCCTCTTAGGCCCTGTTTACACTGCGCATATTTTGAGTGGAACCGCTACTTTCTCTTTGCGTCTTTGCTTATCGCCTACACGACGCTGCTGGCCCCCCTCTTTGCATCCATACTTTTCTGATCCACCTCTCAAGGTGGAACTTTTTCGCAGACCCCCCGTTGATAATGTAAACATCTCCCGCAGAGCTTTTGTTTGAACACATGCACGTAGCACGCACGCGCAGACAGCCGGCATTTTAACAATGGCGGTGGACTGGACAGTGGACACACGCACCACTTTCTGAACTATAGCTGATGGAATATATTTTGATTCTCATATTTAATTATTCTACACCTTACCTGCATCTGTGTTGGAAGAGAGCCAGCTGCCTGGATCCAGTTGTCGCTGTTAACGAGGCAGTCGGACATTTCACGTGTCACGCTGCACTATAACATACTAAATGTGCTATATATTAACAGTTTAACAATAATAAACAGTATTTATGTTAGCGTGGGAGATATTTAAATTTATCTGAGCTAAATGAAGCTATCTGGACTCGTTACGTCATGCCTAACATGCTGCTGAAAATGAAGACACCAGGTTGATTTTTAATTTATTTATTTATTCAACACCACAAACTGTATGTCACAAACACTGAGAATTAAATTGAACACTTTTAAAAACACGTTAACCGAACTTTAATGAACTGGACTCTGTTGTTTTCATCCTGGTGGAAACTGGACCCACATCCGAACCGGTTCGCTTCGTGGAACGACAGCTTCGACCTCGCAGGAAAAAAATAAAAATAAAACCTCAGTTGGTTGTTCTGTGATCGAACTAAACACAAGGAAACATTATTAAGAACATTGTTTACCTTGTAGCGCTGCTGGAAATCAGCTGATTCTCACGGACTAAAGTCAGACATGTTGACGCGGTTCCGGTCCAGTCAGCAACTGGTGTGCAGCTTGTTAGATGAAGCGGTCCCACTTGGTGTCAAATCTGTTGACTCTTATCCAAATTCCAGCTTTAACTTGTTGTTAACTTGTTGACAACAACTTGTAGTTAGCTGAACTTTTAGCCAGAGAGGAAAACAGATGAGGCAGGCTGCCTCGTCTGCTCTGTTTACCTCAGGCAGCACGCATGCGCAGTAGTGAAGGTTCCAAAAATCACAGCGCCATCTAATGGCCCAGCATGGTAACTACAGTGAAGTCATGAGGACGGGGGGGGAAGAGTCGTATCCACAGAATTCGCCCGTGTCAATGCAAAACTTTTCACCTAATTAACATACCCACAAGTTCCGTTTCCCCCACACAGTGTCTGTGTAAACAGGGCCTTAGAAAACAGGAAGAGAGATTTGATTCGGCTCTGACTTGTTTTCATCCACAACAGGCTGAACACAGTCATTGTTGTGAAGGTGTGAAATTTGTGGCTGCCTGAGGGCGTCTGATGTAGCCCCCCCGTTGTCAGACTCTGTCAGCTTGCCTCTCTAGCTGTTTTCGCATTGGTCAGCCCTCCCCGGCTCTCCCCGCTTCTAACCCGGGTTCGACGTTTTCGCATTTACCTTTTCCGCCCGGGATCCACCGTTGTTCTGGAACCATGTCCACCTGTCTTCCTGAGAGGTGTGGGGGAGGGGGGTTCGCAGATGCCTCTGTGTCTGCTCATTGCAGAGGCACTCTGCTGGGGTTTATTAATTATGCTAATACCCCGTGGGCCGTGAGAGGGAGAGGGGAAAAAGCCCTCTCTCTTTATGACGGCTTGCAGGTCAGGAAGACCTGTTTTGCTGAAGATTGTGTGTTGTTGTTGTTTGTTGTTGTTGTTGTTTTTTTGGTCAATAAAACAGAGAGGAGCTGTTTCATGAACTTTATTCGTGCTTACGTGCAATGATGTACATGATTTTATGTCACTCACAGCAGAGAAAGCATGATTTGTGCATGCTGTAAATAAACCAACTGATTGTACTGTGTTACAAGCAAAGTCTGGACATGAAGGGATCATTCCCGTTACTACGTGGGCGGGTGACCCTGTACCGTGGAAACGTGGACCTGGTTCATCAGGCACGTTTCTGTCTGTTGTCACGATTCGCCAAGGAGGCCCTGTGCTTGGTCGCCTGGTGGGGGACAAACCTGTTTTTGCTCCATGCATGCTCGGTACGAGGTGGGCCCTGCGGGGGTCTTTGCCTGGGCTCCTCCTTGTATGCTGGCCGCTTCTGCGGTGGGGCACGGGTTGCCGAGTGGTGCCGAGACTGTGCAGGTCTGCTACCAGCAGACTCCCTTGGGGGAGGTGAAGCTTCTCCGGGGAATGCCCACCCGGAGAGCTAGTCCAGTAGTACGCAGGAATAATTCTCTGTGCGCTCTGTGTAGGGAGCAAGCTCACCTCTGGTTGAGCGATGAAGCAACAGAGAAGTCCCGCGAAGAGGTAGTTCAGGTTTAAGCGAGGTGAAGGGCAAAAAAGAGAAAGATGGAGGGGCGCAAGCCACTTAAGTACCCAGAGGGCGGGGCCTTTGGCGCGACGCTGACGCCCCTAGCCGTAAAGGCGTGAGTATATTCCTTCAGGTAATCGCGCCGGGGCGCAATTCCCATAGCAAGTATGTTGCACCGAGAGACCAGACTGAAAGGGAACTAGATTTAGTAGGGATTTATTTATAAAATAACTGAAGATATTAAATAACTAAAATAGACACAAATCAGATCATTTTATTCAAACAAAAACAAACAAAAAAAGTATTTTAATATTCGTGTGACCTGAATTAACCTCCTGATGAGGCTTTCATCGCATAAAACTGACTATTTCAAGTAGAGACAATAATCTGTGGAATAAAATCAGACTGAATGTTTTCAAAAAGGCTACAGGGACTCAACCTGGTTTAACTTCATCAAGAAGGAGGAACGAGACGGAAACAAAACATAAAGAAGGGAAGAAAGAAACGGAAGGTAACAAGAAAAGAAAAGGGATTAAATAAATGTCGAAGGAATTCAGAACGGAAAAAAAGAGAAATGAAAAAAGAGAAACAGAAAAGATACAGGAAAGTGAAAGATGAGAAAGGGATAAATAAAAATGAGAGGAAGGAAAGACGGAAGAAAAATAAATGAACAAACGAGGAGAGAAAGAAAAGAGTCTAAAATTGAAAAGCCTTTGGTTTTTCTGGGTTTATGTTTATCGGGTAGACTTTTTTTTAAATCAGAACAATGGGTTTCTTGTGTTTTGCAGTAAAACATGGCGGAGGTTCTGTTACAATGTGGGTCTGTTTTGCAGTTTTTGGTTCTTCTGGCACTGCATGTGATAATGTAAGCATGTAATCAGAGTGTTCACAAATAAAGCATTGACTTGCTGTGCGGGATCAAAGGAGGCATAGAGAATCTGTGACTGATCGCACAAATCATCCATCACTGCTTCACAATATGAGCCGTGATGCCTGCTTACACGTCCTGACAGTTACAGCCCTGTGACTACCTCAGTCACTCAGTGGCTCAGAAGTGAAACAGCAGCAGGCTAACATCATGAATCAAACTGAAAAGGGTCTCTGGTCAGACGTGTTATGGGGAAAAGGGCTATTGCTTTAACTCACAGTGTGATAAACTGAAGTTAGTCACTATAAAATGAAGACATTTTTAAACAACATTGGCATCTCTAGGTGCAGTCAAAAGGGGATCCATTTTGGTGGCCTTGGGAGGATCGTGTATGCATTTTGCAGATGATGTCAGAGAGAGAGTCAGAGAGTCAGAGAGTCTTTATTGTCATTTGCACCGCATGTGGTACATGTGATGAAAACGAGATTATGTACACGGGGTCCCAGTTACATCCAACAACAAATGCAAGAGAAAAACAGTAATAACATCTAGAATTAACTAAGAGAAACATCAACTAGTAATACACTAAGCCCTAATGTAGTGGAAAAACATCATTATAAACAGCAGCACGAACATGAGTCTGTATGAGCAGATGGTCACAGATGAACACAGCAACAAGAAAACAGATCAGCATCAGCATGATGTGATATTTTGCAGTGTTTATTCTTATTATTTATTTATTCATGAGTCTAACAGCCTCAGGGTAGAAGCTGTTCCTCAGTCTAGTGGTTCTACATTTGATGCTCCTCAACCTCCGTCCTGAGGGGAGTGGGGCAAAGAGTGAGTGTGCTGGGTGAGTGAGGTCTTTCATGATGCAGGTGGCTCTTTTCCTGCATCTGGAGGTGTAAATGTCTGTGATGGTGGGGAGACTGACTCCAACAGACTTCTGTGCAGCCTTCACCACTCTCTGTAGAGCTTTCCTCTCTGCAACTGTGCAGCCTCCATGCCACACATTGATGCTGGAGCACAGGATGCTCTCCACTGCACACCTGTAGAAGGAGGTGAGGACTGGGCTGCTCAGACCAGCTCGTCTCAGCCGTCTGAGGAAGTAGAGTCTCTGATGACCTTTCTTGATCAGGCTGGTGGTGTTGTTGCTCCAGCTGAGGTTATCATTAGGGTTGGGCATCGTTTGAATTTGAGCGATTCCGGTTCCGACTCCGATTCTTCGTTTCGATTCCGATTCTTTTCGATTCTCGATTCCGATTCTTTTTGTAGGCGGGGTTAAAAAAGACGGGGTTAAAAAAAGACATGTCAATTCAGTTCAGTTTATTTATAATGTATAGCTCCAAGTCACAACAGAAGTTGTCTCAGGGCACTGAACAGAAACAATCAAATATAAAAATAATAAGTTAACAGAAACTTTAATATAAAAATAATGGTAACACAATTTATCTGAGGAGACTACTTTGAGTTTAACTCCCATGTTATAAAAAAGCTACAGTAGTTAGCCAGAGTTATTTCAGGATGAAATAATTTGAACTTCTGTTTGAATTTAATGCTATGAACTTTTTTCTTTTTGTTACATTTACTATGAATTTCTCACAGGGCAGATTAGAGCCAACATGGAGGACTCACCAACATATATTATTATTATACATATAATATTGTCCAGTGTCTGATGCTGCAGTCATGTTACTGAGCTCCCACTGATGGGCTAACCTGGTTCCACCACCAGCAGCAGGATCCTCAGACAGAACGGCTGGTGGGATGTCCTGGTATCTGCAGCCCTCTCTCCATTTGTTTCTTCATGGACATGGAGCTGTGACATTATGTTGTGCCTCTTCCTCAGCAAAAAGCTCCTCCAGTGGAGACTTTCTGGACAGACTGCAGGAAGTTCCTAAACAAACAACAGGTTTATCAGTATTATCAGTAAAAAGAGATTATTAAATCATTTTTAAGACTGAGAATGTGTACAATTATTAGCTCTGTTGTTATTGCCTAACTAACCTATTCAATAATTCTTCAAACTGTGACATTCACTCATAATGGAATGAAAGAGAACATAAACAGAAATTATAATACTGAAAACTAGAGACATTAAGACATTTTAAAAGACACAGAGAACTTTAAATGGATTAAGAATGTTAATAAGTGTTGGATTTGAGTGCAATGTAAGTGCAATCCATGGCAGGAGTTGAATCCACATCTGAAAAGGGATGCAAGCTTTTCACAACATATTCTGTAACTGTTTTGTGGCATTCTTCATTCAGTTACACTGACGTTTTTACCTTGGACAGTCACTGGTGAACACTGAAGCCATTTCAGGTCGTTTGTCTAAGAAAAAAAAACGAGCTAACGTTAGCATCGTGTTTGTATTTGAGCTGACTTACCGCTTTAAGCGGAGTATAACTTGTTAGCTGCCTTAATGTTGGTATGAGACGTAGTTTATTTATTTACCTGATGGAGCCGAAGAGATAACGATTAGCGAAAAGTCCGGCGGAGCGTTTTGCAGACGGACCACTCTGCACTTCCGGTCGGATACGAAGCGAAAATAATCCGGTGGAGCGCGTCAAAGACGGGACACTATTTTACTTCTCCACCCTCCTTTGCATGATAGAAAATTATTGCAAGTGCTGCACTGACCTGACTGCTCATTTTTTATTAATTAGTACGCTTTCGATAACAGATGCACACTTCCGGTGGCTTCTTCTTCGTTGGTTTTCGGCGGCGCTACTTCCGGTCGGCTAACTAGCATCGAAAATAGGAATCGCAAATTAATATTTTGAACGATTCCGGGAAAACCGGACAGTTAGTCCCGGTTCCGAACGATTCTCGATTCTCGATGCCCAACCCTAGTTATCATTCAAGTGTACATCCAAGTATTTGTAGCTGGAGACCACCTCCACCGCAGATCCACCTATGTTCAGTGGGGCATGGGTGTGTTTGTTCCTTCTGAAGTCCACAATCATCTCCTTTGTCTTCTTCACATTCATGTGAAGATTATTCTCTTTGCACCAGCTCTCCAGGTGTTCCACCTCCTGTCTGTAGCTGGACTCATCATTGTTTGTGATGCATCCCACCACCGCTGTATCATCTGCAAACTTAACAATATGACAGCCTGGATGTGTGGCTGTACAATCATATGTGAGCAGAGTGAACAGAAGAGGGCTCAGCACACATCCTTGGGGAGAGCCAGTGCTGAGGGTTATGGTGGAGGAGGAGAAGTTGTGGATCTTCACGGACTGTGGTCTGTTTGTTAAGAAGTCTAGTACCCAGTTACAAATGGAGGGGCTTAGTCCAAGTGTGGATAGTTTGTCTATCAGAGTTTGGGGGATCATGGTGTTGAAGGCAGATGTGAAGTCCACAAAGAGCATGCGCACGTATGAGTCCTTCTGATCCAGGTGAGTGAGAGCAGTGTGGACCAAAGAGGAGATGGCGTCCTCTGTTGATCGGTTCTCGCGGTATGCATATTGATGAGGGTCCTCATTGATGTTGACGGTTGTCTTGATGTGGGACATGACCAGTTTCCCAAAACATTTAGTGACTATCGGGGTCAGGGCCAGTCACTGTGGAGCTCTTTGGAACTGGGATGATGGTGACGGTCTTCAGGCAGGTGGGAACTGACTCCAGTGAAAGTGAGGTGGTGAAGATGTCAGCCAGCACCTCACAGAGCTGGTCCGCACATTCCTTCAGAACTTTCCCTGGGATGTTGTCTGGTCCGGTTGCGAGGGTTGATCCTTCATGTGGTCCTATTGGCTTCATCACATAGTGATTTACAGCTTTCGTTGGAGCGGTTCACAGTCGAGTGTGAAGCGACATGGATGAGGATCAGCTCCTCCAAAACCGAGGCCATGGTCTTGAGCCGGAAAAGTGTAGAGTGCCTTCACCGGGTCGAGGAGGAGGTCCTGCCCCAAGTGGAGGAGTTTAAGTATCTCTGGGTCTTCTTCACAAATGAGGGAAAAATAGAGCGAGAGATCGATAGGTGGATAGGTGCTGTGTCTGCAGTGAAGCGGGTGCTGTACCGGTCTGTCATGGTGAAGAGAGAGCTGAGTCAAAAGGAGAAGCTTTCAATTTACATTCCTACCCTCATCTATGGTCATGAGCTTTGGATTGCGACCGAAAGAAGGAGATCACGGATACATGCGGCCTGTCAGGTTTTGTAGGCATGACAGAACCCAATTGCAGACACAGGATGTCTGGGCTCTCCCTTGAAGACAGGGTGAGAAGCTCGGTCATCCAGGAGGGACTAGAGTAAAGCCACTGCTTCTCCATGTCGAGAGGAGTCAGTTGAGGTGGCTCGGGCATCTGGTCAGGATGCCTCCTAGACGCCTCCCTGGTGAGGTGTTCCGGACACGTCCCATCGGGAGGAGACCCAGAGGAAGACCCAGGACACGCTGGAGGGACTATGTTTCTCAGCTGGCCTGAGAACACGTTGGGATTCCCTGGAAGAGCTGGCCCAAGTGGCTGGGGAGAGGGAAGTCTGGGCCTCCGTACTTAGGCTGCTACCCCCACGACCCAACCCTGGATAAGCAAAAGAGAATGTATGTATGGATGTATGGATGTATGGATGTATGTATGGATGTATGGATGTATGGATGGATGTATGGATGTATGGATGTATGTATGGATGTATGTATGGATGTATGGATGGATGCATGGATGTATGGATGGATGTATGGATGGATGTATGGATGGATGGATGGATGTATGGATGTATGTATGGATGTATGGATGTATGGATGTATGGATGTATGTATGGATGTATGTATGGATGTATGGATGTATGGATGGATGTATGTATCAATGTATGGATGTATGTATGGATGGATGTATGGATGGATGGATTATTGGCATTGTTCTATTTTATCAAGCATGAGTGATCTTCTAATCTACAAACAGGCCAAATGTGACATTTTCTGGATTCTTTAAAGGGGACCACACATGCAAAATTCACTTTTTAATGTTTTTTTTACTCAACTTTGGGTATGTACTTCATAAAAAAACAGTCCTAAGGCCAAAGAAATGCACCCAGTGGTTTATTTACTCTAAGTAGATTTATTTGTCTGTGATAAAAACGGTTCGTTTCTCACTTCCTGCGGTTTGTGACGTCACAAACCGCAGCCACAACCCACCCCAACATGAGTCCAGCCCCTCACCTAGCAACCCCTGGTTAGGCTCAACCCACTTCTGTATTAAACACATGACTGTTGTTTTTCATGATTTCATCTCATCTTTTGTTTATATGTTCTTAATTTCATGTGTACAGCACTTTGTTGCAGCTGTGTTTTTTTAAATGGCTTTATAAATAAAGTATAATTGTTATTTTTATGTTTTAGTTCAATTTTTAGTGTATTTGCGATCGCTCCCAACGCGCAGCCGGCAAAAATTAAACGAGCAGACCCCCGGCGTAGGGACCGGCGGCAACGGGACCCTCTTCTGGCGGATGGAGCGGAGCTTCAACTGTACAGCCTCGCAGCAGCCTCGCAGCAGCGAGGACCTTCTCCTTACGGATTAATTTACGGGAGACACTTGGTGAACTTTGTGTTGTCTTGACTGGAACAGCGATAACTCCCAAAATCGCCGCGTGCAACGAGCGGAGCTGGCGAACACCGGAAGAGGAACAAGCTAACATTAGCATCGGATTCGGGTGGTCTAATGCTAAAAGGAGCAGCAAATTGCGGCGCGCTCAGACGGGTTTCGGTAAGTTATCTTAAGCTAGCACTAACAGTAAGTCAAATGAGTAATAAAAAAAGAGCTAATTTTAAAACAACAACACATTACAGATACTGGCTGTTACAGAGGGCGTAAACAGATCGTTGAAGGGCGTGGACTTCAGAACTCAGTATCAGAAACCGGTCGTTCAAAACGAAAGTTAAAAATGGCAGAATTAAAAAGGGTATAATTAATTATCTAAGAATTATTTTGTGTATTAAAATGAATTAATATTGTCAAGATAGCACACAGACATAACATAAAAATTTTAAAGACCTATATGTGGTCCCCTTTAAATTATTTTATAGAGCTTTGTTGGACAATACCAATTCAATCCTAAAATATTGTTAGTTTCTATATTCATTTCTACATACATTCCATCCATCCATTATCTTTACCCACTCCTTTCATTCCGGATCACGGGGGTCACTGGTGCCAATGTCCAGCAATCACTGTGTGACAGGCGGGAGACAGGTTGCCTGTCCATAGTGAAATTTGAAAATTTGTTTAAATAATATTGCTTCTCTTTAGATGTCTCAACACATTGGTTGCTTGAGCAACCATTGTGTTGAGATTGATGAAGTCCTTTGGACGAAGGACGAAATGTCTCTACAAAAAAAGAAAGAAAAGAAACCATCCAGATGACCTGACTGAACTTTGTTGGATTGTTTTTACCTGGATTATTGAGCATGAACTTTGATATTGCTTGAGCAACTTTTTCCTAAGTTGCCTTTTGTTTTTGAATGGATGCTTCTTTGAGTTTTTGTCTCAAAACTCAATCTTTCAACTATGTGATGTGGCTTTTTTATTTTATTTTATTTTTACATTTTTCTTTATTACCTTAGACACACAAAAGCTTAATTCTGAATGCTGTAAACTCTGATTATTCTGTAACCTGTGTCTGTCAATAAATTCTATGCTTTTCAAGAGACGCCTGGCTTATTGAATACGAGCTGAATTCCCTTCAGCTTGACAGGTACTCGGTCAATTTATTTGTATAAAAAATAAATTAACATTTGCACAGTCAATAAGGAGAAGATTCTGCAATCATGCAAAGTTGTTAAATTGCCACAAAACAGTGTTCCTAAAAAGTGCTGCTATTGTGTCTATTTCATCATTTGAATGGTTTTTGTGTCTTAATACTGTTCACTTGTCTCTCTGTGTGTGTGTGTTAATGTATCTGTCTGTTAGCCAAATACCTCGAGTGGATGGATTTTCATGTAACTTTCAGAAAAGTAGTAAAAATTTGGATTTATATCTACAATAACTCAGTCCAGCTTAAGATGGAACATACTCTGAGTTAGAACAAATCATATCACATTTGTGTTTAAAATGTTAATAACAACTCTGTCTAATATTATAAACATTTTGACACATTTTAAAGAAACTTTTAAAGCAGAAATGGATGCATGTCTACAATTGATAAGCTTCGAGTTAACCCGATTCAAGATGGCCCCCACAGCCAGCTGACTGAAACCAACAGAAAGTGACAGTAATTCTATGACTTTTACAAATGTTTGGCTAGAATTTGCCGTACAGTAGCTGAGACTCACCCCTAAAACATACAGTCAGAGCTACTCATTGTATTTTAGCAACAAAAACAAAAAAAAAACTTTGGGTAAAAAAACAAAATTAAGTCAACCTAAAATTTCTGTGTGAATTATCTAATAAACACTAGCCTGGTTAAAACCAGACCCTTGTCCTTCACTTTGCTTTGGACTAGGGACTAGGGTCTGGCATTTCTCCCATTGACAACGATTTTCTCCGGTCGATTTTTGACCGGACCAATCAGAGAACAGAAGGCGGAGTTTTGTTAGTTTAGCCTGGCGAGGTCCAGGCTATTCAGATAAATAGCTCAGAAACCACTCGGTGGATATTTTTTCTGCTACCAGTGTGTAATTATATGGCTCTAATTTACTGACTGTTGGCCTAGATGAAACATTTGAGATAAAATTCGATTTTTTATCATTTATTTTCGTAGCGCACCCGAGGCTGTTTGGAAAATGTCAAACCGAAACTATTTAAATCCAGCAGATTTGACCATTTCGTGAATTGATTTAGGAACTGTTAAGCTCAGGAACACTTCTGATATAACGTCAGCTAAGAAATATATTTGTTCTCAGCAAAGAAATAATAGTTTTTTACCTTTTTTTCTTGAAAATTCCTTCGTGGCGGCAGCCATTTTAACTGAAAACGTCAGTCGACGTCGTTCAAAACTCCGCCTTCGGTTCTCTGATTGGTCTGGTCAAAAATCTACCGGAGAAATCGTTGTCTATGGGAGAAGTCCAAGACCCTAGTACAGGGGTGTCAAAGTCAAATACACCAAGGGCCACAAAAAAATAATTGCTACAAGCCAAGGGCCGGACTGGTTCAATGTTTATTATAAGGGGGTGATATAATAATTTTTTTCTTCTTTCTGCACTCTTTTCATTGTGTTTTCTTTTTGATTAATTTGTTTTATTTTGTCTCTTGAATTAATAAATGAATTAAATACAATGTTAAATAGCTTTACATCTGCTAAGTTCTTGGCATAAATCAACACAGACATGTTCCTGCTTTTAGTATTTTACATTGTTTTATAATGCAGCCGTTTAGGTTTTGTTTTCTCTTTTAAATGAATTAATAAATGAATTAAATACAATGTTAAATAGCTTTACATCTGCTAAGTTCTTGGCATAAATCAACACAGACATGTTCCTGATTTTAGTATTTTACATTGTTTTATAATGTAGCTGTTTATGTTTTGTGTTTTTAATACAGTTTTCTTATGGTTTTTAATTAATATGCTTTTTTATGATTGTTTACTGTTGGCTGCAAGTATCAAGCTGCAAAATCCTTCATTATCTACAGCTGATAGCTGTTGGTCATTAATTATGATAAAGTTTAGCAACTTATCGGTGAACATTCTAGCTCTGGGGCTTCAGCGGTGTGTTTTTATTGTTCAATCCGGTCAGCCGCTCTCCGCCTGTCCCATCATATAAGACGGTCAGACAGCGGGTAGGACTAGACGCGGCTGGCCGCTGTCGGTCTCCCTGTTTCGGTTCAGCGAGTGGCGTCCCACTCGAATGTCCAACGTAAAACTAACCTGACCTAACCTGTGGCGCTATGGCTCTGCAGACGTTGCTGTCTTGCGGTGTTTAGTGTAAAATACTTCCACACAGAGGACATGTTACAGAGAGTGGTGAAGGATGCACAGAGGTCTGTCGGAGTTAGTCTCCCCACCATCACAGACATTTACACCTCCAGATGCAGGAAAAGAGCCACCTGCATCATGAAAGACCTCACTCACCCAGCACACTCACTCTTTGCCCCACTCCCCTCAGGACGGAGGTTGAGGAGCATCAAATGTAGAACCACTAGACTGAGGAACAGCTTCTACCCTGAGGCTGTTAGACTCATGAATGAATAAATAAAAATAAAATAAAAATAAACACTGCAAAATATCACATCATGCTGATGCTGATCTGTTTTCTTGTTGCTGTGTTCATCTGTGACCATCTGCTCATACAGACTCATGTTCGTGCTGCTGTTTATAATGATGTTTTTCCACTATATTAGGGCTTAGTGTATTACTAGTTGATGTTTTTCTTAGTTAATTCTAGATGTTATTACTGTTTTTCTCTTGCATTTGTTGTTGGATGTAACTGGGACCCCGTGTACATAATCTCGTTTTCATCACATGTACCACATGCGGTGCAAATGACAATAAAGACTCTCTGACTCTGACTCTGTCTGACTTGACTTACTATGTTTCCATCCAATTTAAATTCGATTTTTGAGCGAATTTTAGAAAATTTCGCTAAAATGTAAATTAAAATTATGAGGATCAGAAGTGTTTCCATTAACTGGCTTGAAGCGCATCTGCAATGCCACGCAAAGCGTCTCTACGTCAGACGTCAGCGTCATTACGTCACACGTCAGCGCCATACGTCAGACGTCAGCGTTACGCACTTCCACAGTAAACAGGAAGTAGCGTTTGAAAACAGACATCTCGGCAAAATGGAGAGAATATTTCAGGTATGTGTTGCTATCGGGCAAGTTGTATTTATTCTGTCATGCCAACTAGTTTTAGCGATGTTACATGTTGTCCGGAGCGGAAACAGCTGATCAGTCACGTGACGTGAATGTTCGCTGCGGCAGAACTGAGTCGGCTAATCTGTTTCCATCTGTCGTTTAGCCGACTCAGCTCTGAATCGACTCCCCAAAAACTACCTCAAGCGAGCGTATAAACTTTAGAGCGACTTAGAGGAAGTTAACTCGAATTATGCCGTTTCCATTTAGCTTTTCTGATGCGATGCTTCATAATGCGCACCTAGAAACCTTGATGGAAACACGCCTTCTGACTCTCTGATGTTACAATAAAAAGTTGGTTAGCTGTTAGCTACAGTGCTACTCACTCACACACGCTGGAGCTGGCCAAGTAACTGGATTTCCTGAATGTGAAGTGAGGCGGGTCTTCTTCTTCTGGGTTCGAGACACAATGGATTGGCCCCACCCCTGCTACCGTTGCATTGTGGGGAATGTAGTTTTGGTGCGCGCAAAACACCAGCGGGCGGCTGTGGCCTGCGGGCCGTTTCTAATAGTAATTAAATATCATTCAGGGGGCCATAAATATTTAATTCGCGGGCCGGATCTGGCCCGCGGGCCGGGACTCTGACATATGTGCCCTAGTACAAAGCGAAGTGAAGGACAAGGGTCTGGTTTTAACCAGGCTAAGTCTGCCCTGGTTCTTGACTCAAATTCCTCCATTCTGAAACACAAATTGCTAGGTCAGACAATGAACCGCAACGGGATGCATGAGCTCTGCCTGAGGTAGTCAGACCTCACGGCGTCCTCTGTCGGGCAGACCAGCTCACCCTGGACCATGAAAGAGAGGTCAAAGGCCACCCCTCCCGCATCCACAAAACACAAGCAGCAGATAAACATACCTTCCAGACTCAGGGCACATGCGCAGGCCTGGAGGGCATGTCTCCCGAACGCATGGATCATGACGACTTTCCATCATGAGCTCAGGCTGCAGTTCCTCAAAGGACCGCCCCCTTTCACAGGGGTGCTGCAGTCAAACATAAACCCAGCACGCGTACACGTACTGAGAGAGGAGATATCAACGATGCTGCAGAAAGGAGTAATAAGTGTTGTTCCAAAGCATAAAATATGCTCCGGTCACTACAGCAAATACTTCCTGGTGCCCAAGAGAGACCAGTACTTGAGGCCGATCTTCGATCTCAGAACGCTGAACAAGAGAATAAAAACATTCAAATTCAAGATGCTCACACTGCGACAGGACCTCCAGTCTATGAGACCAGGAGGCTACGCATGCACCGTGGATTTAAAAGATGCCTACTTCCACGTGAGCGTATGGAGGAGGCACAGAAAATACGTCCGTTTCGCATTCGAGGGGAAAGCATATGAATTCAAGGCTTTACCTTTCGGATTAAAAACTGCACCGCGTACATTTACAAAATGTCTGGATACAGCGCTAGCCCCGCTCAGGGGTCAAGGGGTCAGGATCATGAATTACCTGGATGACCTCCTGATTCTGGCTGAGAGCAAAAAGCAGGCCCAGTTGCACTCGCACATGGTGATCTCTCACCTGGAGGCTCTCGGTTTTGTCATAAACCTGCAGAAGAGCGACCTGACTCCATCATAGATTACCGTATTTTTGGGAGTACAGGTCGACATCACTCTGTACAGTGCATGGCTCTCAGAGGAATGCATTTCCTCGATACGCCATTGCCTGGCAAGGTTTAGACTGGGTCAAGAGGTTCCCCTAAAGACATGCCAACGCCCCTTGGGCCTCTTGGCGGCGGCCATACCCTGTGTGCCACACGCACTGTTGAAAATGCGGACCCTACAGATATGGCTAAACAAACAGACACACACTGTCCCCTTCAGACGAGCAGGGAAAATTCGGATCAGCTCAGAATGCCCGACAGCCCTAGAGCCATGGAGAGACCCTTCCGTGTTCACGGAAGAGGTCCCGTTGGGACGAGTGTCATCCCGCGTGGTAATCACGACAGATGCCTCAAAAACAGGATGGGGAGCAGTCTGCAGAAATCAGAAAGCCCAAGGCCTCTGGGAACAACAGGAAGCGAGATTACACATCAACTCCCTGGAATTGTGGGTTGTATTCCTGTCAGTGAAATACTTTTTTGGAAAAGGACTGATCGCATGACAGCATGTCCTGGTGAAATCAGACAACAGGACAATGGTGTCCTTCATCAACAGGGAAGGGGGGACAAGATCCCGAGCCCTCCTCGGTCGAACACAAAAACTGTTCACGTGGTATGCCCCAAGATTACTGTCACTCAGGGCGACTCATATCCCGGGCGAACTAAACTACGGAGCGGATGCCCTCTCAAGAGGGCCTCTGTTAGCCTCAGAATGGAGACTGAACCCACGGGTCGTGGACCAGATCTGGTCACGGTATGGGAGAGCCTCCGTTGACCTGTTCGCATGCAAGATCAGCTCACACTGTGAACTGTACTTCTCTCTAAAGGAGACAGACGCACCACCACTGGACGAAAAGGCCTAATATCCGGGGAAATACAACAGTATGCAAGTGTCCGTATCTGCCACATATCCAATATGTTTCCGGTGCTATACGGGGAGATCTCATCTTTAACAGATCTTAGTACAGGATATCCCATGCATACCCATCTGTGATAGATCCTAGCACTGGATTTTTTCTGTATCCTCATACATGATAAATCCTAGTATAGGATATTTTCGGTATACACATCTGCGATAGATCCTAGTATAGAATATTTTATGCATACCCATACTTGAGAGATCCTAGTATTGGATATTTTCTGGATACCCATATGAGAAAGATCCTACTACTGCATATTTTCCAGATACATATCTGTGATAGATCCTAGTATTGGATATTTTCTGGATACCCATACATAATAAATCCTAGCATTGGATATTTCCGGATACAAATCTGTGACAGATCCTAGTATTGGATAGTCTTTGGATACACATCTGTGATAGATCCTAGTATTGGATATTTTCCAGATACCCATACACAAAAAATCCTACCATTGGATATTTGCCGGACACACATCTGTGACAGATCTTAGTATTGGATATTTTCTGGATACCCATAGATAATAAATCCTAGTATTAGATATTTTCCGAATACACATCTGACAGATCCACATATTGGATATTTTCCGGATATCCATACATAATAAATCCTAGCATTGGATATTTGCCGGATACACATCTGTGATAGATCCTAATGTTGGATATTTTTTGGATACCCATCTGACAGATCCTCATATAGGATATTTTCTGGATACCCATACATAATAAATCCTAGCACTGGATATTTTCCGGATACACATCTGTGATAGATCCTAATGTTGGATATTTTCTGGATACCCATCTGACAGATCCTCATATAGGATATTTTCTGGATACCCATACATAATAAATCCTAGCATTGGATATTTTCCGGATACACATCTGTGATAGATCCTAATGTTGGATATTTTCTGGATACCCATCTGACAGATCCTCATATAGGATATTTTCTGGATACCCATACATAATAAATCCTAGCATATGGATATTTTCCGGATATACATCTGACAGATCCTAGTATTGGATATTGTCTAGATACCCATACTTAAAAAATCCTAGCATTTGGATACTTTCCGGATACACATCTGTGATAGATCCTAATATTGGATATTTTCTGGATACCTATACATAGTAAATCCTAGTATTTGACATTTTCCAGATACACATCTGACAGATCCTCATATTAGATATTTTCTGGATACCCATACATAATAAATCCTAGCATTTGGATATTTCCGGATACACATCTGACAGATCCTAGTATTGGATATTGTCTGGATACCCATACATAAAAAATCCTAGCATTTGGATACTTTCCGGATACACATCTGTGATAGATCCTAATGTTCAATATTTTCTGGATACCCATACATAGTAAATCCTAGTATTTGACATTTTCCGGATACACATCTGACAGATCCTCATATAGGATATTTTTTGGATACCTATACATAAAAAATCCTAGCATTTGGATAATTTCCAGATACACATCTGTGATAGATCCTAATATTGGATATTTTCTGGATATCCATACATATTAAATCCAAGTATT
>JBBPBX010016840.1:14795-40332 GCA_038048925.1 Garcialebias charrua | reverse complement strand
ATCGACTGATCCTTACCATTGCTTATCAACTATACACAGACACAAATAAATAAATATATTTGCTTATGAAGCATCCATTTTTCTTCCGTATGTTTTTTTTAGTCATTATTCTCGTCCTACAGTTTTCAAGCTATTTCAACTAATCTTGTATCAAAACGTTCAGCTCTTTCAGAACCATCCTTTGACTTCTGGCAGGTGCAACTTGCAAATTTCAGCATTTTCTGCTATAGCTGTTTTTATGACAATTGAGTCATTTTCAGGTAATACCAAATTTTTTGCACTCTTTCAGCCTAATTCAGCAAAAATGTGCTCCACTTTTTGTAATTTCAGCGTCTTCCTGCTTTTTAGCTACTTTTCAGCTGATTTTTTCCCTCATTTCAGCTTTTTTCAGATAATTTATTTTAGCTAATTTCTGCTTCTTTCAGCCTAATTGGGTAAGCACATGTTCTTTCTGCTTTATTATGCTAATTTCAGCTTGTTCTGCCTCTTCAGCTGTCTTATTAGAAAATTGTTTGCTAATTTCAGCTGTTCAGATAAATACATTTTCTTGGTAATTCCAGCTACTTTCAGCCTAATTTACTAAATTCTGCTAATTTTGGCTTGTTATGCTCCTTAAAGCTTTTTTCAGCTAGTTTAAGCTTTTTCTGCTATTTCAGCTACTATTTAGCTGTTTTTAGGCAAATTTTAACTTTTTCATAATCCCACATTTTATTATTATTTATTTGTTTTTGTTCATTTCAGCTCTTTCCACTTCTCATAAGCTAAACTTCTTTCTGCCCTTTTGGCTGCTTTTTATATAGATTTTTTGTGTGTGTTAATTTTAGCTTTTCTTTAGCTGAAATACTATTTTTTGTGCTCATTTCTGCTTATTTAAATTTAATCGAGCAAATTTGTGTTCTTTCTGCTTTCTTCTGCTAATGTAGGCTTAATCTTTCACTTCAGCTACATTTCACCATTTTAAAAGCTAATTTCAGCTGTTTTTCCAGCTAGTTCTTCTGCAATAAGCAGTAGCACTGCATTTTCACAGGGAATGCAATTTCTCTAGTTAACTAATTAGCTCCAACTGATTCTTCCATCAAGCAGGGGTGTCAAATGCACGGGGGGCCAAAATTAAACCCTTTCTCAAAGTAAGGGCCAATTTCAGAATCTGTTCACTCGAGTTAGATATTCGATGTCTTGGTTGCAGATTCTTCAACAAAAGTTTAATTGGTCTCATTTGACATTCTCTGTTGCATTTTTGACATCATAATCAAAGATTACTGAAGAAATAAAAGTATTTTTATATTTAAAATATCTTGCGGGCCAGATAAGATGTCAACAAGGGCCACATTTGGCCCCCGGGCCTTGAGTTTGACACACATGCATCAAGGGATTCTTATTGAAAAGTAGGATTTTGGTGCTAAGGTTGTACTCTTGTGTTGCAGAGGTCTTTATTTAAATATATAAATGGTGTAAAAAAACAAACAAATTTCTGCAGTGCTAATATAACCTTAGGGAACTATTAAATGATATATAACATTGTTCATGTTATATAATGCAATAATTGTTCCACATTTAATTTACTGCATTGAAGTCTGGGGGCATGTAAAACAATTACAAATCCTTTTTTTATTTTACAAAAAAGAGCAGTAAGAATTATTACCAGAAAAAAAAAATATATATATCCATCAAACATATTGTTTTATAAACTAAAGATATTGAAGTTCTATGATTTGGTTGATTATGGCATTTTGCTATTTATGTATAGGGCTCATAAAAAGATATTGTCTGTAAATATACAAGTAAATTTTGTTAAAAGGGAGAGCACTTATTTTCTTAACGGGACAGAAATGTTTGTGAAACCTTGTTTTCGTACTAGTTTGAAGGAACGGTGTACAATATTTCAGGGAATAAGATTGTGGAATAGTCTGGAAGAAAATGTTAAAACACCCAGATCTCGGTATATATTTAAGAGATTGTTAAAAGTGCTTTTTTTTAAAGAATATAAAATAGCCTCAGAATTTATATGAATCGTTGTTTGAGTCGATGTAGTCTTTAATTTGGTGATGTAGTTAACTTTGTTCTTTGGTAAATTATTGTTGTTATTTGTGTAAAAAGGGGCAGATATTATAAGATTATTCTTCATCTGCTGCCTTTCATTTTATTTTGAATGTTTTTATTTTTTGAGTTGACTTGATTTTAATGAAATGAATAAATTTCAATAAATTTCATTTAATTTATTTCATTCATTTTATAAAAACAAATACATAACAAACACATGTATCTTATAAAAAAAGAAAATGTAAAATGAAAGGTGTCAGAAAGAAGAAAATATCTTATATCTGCCCCTTTTCAAAATAATCAATTCAAACAATCATATATAAGTAATAAAAAATGAAAAACTCATCTCAATTTTCAAATTTCGAAATACAGTATTACACTTTGAACTACTTCATACGTATTTCTTCAACAATTCACTCTTTATCATTTTCTTAAACACAAACATTGACATTGCTTTTTTCACATCACACTCTTAAGTCATTCCACAATCCAACTCCCTGGACTGAGGTAGACCGTCCCTTCAAACTAGTTCTGTAATGTGTCTTTACAAATACATCAGTTCCCTTTAGGCTGTAACAGCTTGATCTTTTAACAAAATGTGTCTGAATATTGGAGGGTAGCGCACTGTTATGAGCTTTATGCATCATCATTAAAATATGGTAATCTACTAAATCATGCACTTCAGTAATTTCAACTGAAAAACAGTATACTAGATGGATGACGGTAATGTTTTCTTGCAATAATCCTTATGGCTCTTTTCTGTAAAATAAAAATAGGTTTTCATATTCATATTCAGTTTATTATTGCCATTGTCAATGAACAGGATTCACAGACTAGGAATTTGCTTCGGCATAACGGTGCATAAAATATAGAAACATAAACCATAAAACATCAATACAATATTCAGTGAACAAAACCTACTAAAAAACAGCGCAATTTAGTGCAATCAAAATACAGTGATACAGTGATTCCCAATCAAAATACAAAATACAGCGACCAAGGCAAGTTATGAGGTAACATGGTTATGAGTGTTCAAGAGTCTGACAGCAGAGGGGAAGAAACTGTTTTTATGGCGGGAGGTTCTGGTCCCAATTGACCGAAGCCTCCTGCCTGAGGGGAGTGGTTCGAACAGACCGTATGCAGGGTGAGAAGGGTCAGCTGTGATCCGACCTGCTCGCCTCACAGTCCTGGAGACGTACAGGTCATGGAGAGATGGGAGACTACAGCCGATTACCTTCTCAGCAGAGCGCACAATGCGCTGCAGTCTGTGTCTGTCCCTGACAGTGGCCCCGGCGTACCACACTGTGATGGACGCGCTGAGGATGGACTCGATGATGGCCGTGTAGAACTGCACCATCAGCTTGGCCGGCAGCTTGGCCTTCCTCAGCTGTCGCAGGAAGTACATCCTCTGCTGAGCCTTTTTGATGAGGGAGCTGATGGTTGGCTCCCACTTGAGGTCCTGGGTGATGGTGGTGCCGAGGAACCGGTAGCAGTCCCCAATGATGATGGGGGTGTTGTTAAAGGTGATGGGGGGCAGAGGGGCTCTGTCTTTCCTGAAGTCCACAATCATCTCCACTGTCTTCTGGGCGTTGAGCTCCAGGTTGTTGTTGCTGCACCAGGTCACCAGCCGACCCACCTCTCTCCTGTACGCAGACTCATCATCATCATCCAGATTACCATTTGTAATAGTTTTACATGCTTTTCCCCAAACATCAATGCAATAAATTAAATGTGGAACAATGATAGTGTTGTACAATAAATACAACGCTTTGTCATTCAATAGGTCCCTAACCTTATACAGTACAGCAATGGATTTAGATATTTTCATTTTTACAGAATCTATATGTTTTTTCCAAATTATTTTGTCATCAATGACAACGCCCAAGAACTTGACCTTACTCACTCTACAGATCTCACCACCCTCAATTGTAAATTGGACATCTGCAGTTTTCTTTTTATTACCAAATATCATATAAGGTTTTTTTTCTAGATTTAATGATAATTTGTTTAGTTTAAACCAAGTCTGCTGCACACGGTGTGTGGTGATGCAGACAGAGGGGGCTACTAAAGCCCCTCCAGTGTCCAAATAAAATAAATAATGAATAACCTGAGGCTAGCGTTTCACCCAACAGATAGCCTGATACTACATCCCCCTTTCTGAATAGCATTTGTTGTGAGGGTCTAAGTAAGAACATGTATAGATGCAAAAGTAAATCACACGCCAGAAAGATGCATTCTGTGGAATACCCAAAATTAACTCAGTATTGTACTAATACTTTCCTAAAGCAGAATGTGCTAGAACTATAACTTATAAATAAATAAATGTCACATTTTTGTCATCTGTGTACGTTTCCCATACAAGACGAAATTTGTCTCTGCATTTAACCCAACCACCACCAGGTGGTGCAGTGAGCAGAAAGCGCCTTATCATTGCTGTTATTACTGTTATCTATTTATTCTACACCAACAGTGCACAAACTTAAATCTCTTTACATTCACAGTTCAGCCCAAGAACCCAGATACTGTACTGTATATAGAAATCTCAGAACAGTATATCTCTGTAACATTTAACTTTAACTAAGAGGGAGGGGTGGACTACCCAAATCCTCTAACTGAGTGTGGGGATTATTCTGCCCCATGCAGGAAACTCACTCAGTTCCTATGAACAAATATAATCATCCAGATAGACTGGAGGTCTCCTATTTCTCAGTGAAACTCGACTCTCAGGTGGTGGAGTCTGATGGCTAGCCTCCTGCTGGTCTTCATCTGGATCAGGTGTGTGTGTGGAATTGTCAATGTTTTCTTCCTGTAATGTCTCATGTGAAACAGCATTAGTTTCAGTTGCTAGGAGTGTGTGAAAGGTGGTAGTTATTCCTTCTCAGCAAGCCTCTGGGTGTCTCGACAATATACGATCGAGGTGGACCTGCTCCAGACACTACTCTTCCTCTGGTTTGCAGATCTGTCACCCACACCTCCTCACCTGGATGTAGGGGTGACATGTTGTGAGCCCGGTTCCTACGGTTGTAGTTTTGTCTTTGTTTCTGTCTATAATTGTCCTCTGCAGTCCTCAGCTTTTCCATATCAACATTCTTTGGCGTTAGTTGCGACTGAGTAACAGGAACAGTTGTCCTTATCCTCCTTCCCATGAGAAGCTCAGTCGGACTGAATCCATTTGCCAATGGAGCGGAACGGTAGGCCATAAGAGCGAGATCTTCTGAAGGAATCTGAAGCGAACTGTGGCCCATTATCAGAACGGAGACATTCTGGTATGCCATGGCGTGCAAATATGGACTTACAGTGTTCGATCACTCCCTCAGATGTTGTGGAGGTAAGCTTATCAACTTTAAAAAATCTGGAGAAATAATCCACAACAATCAAATATTGTTTGTCCTTAAACTGGAAAAGATCAGCTCCCACCATGGCCCATGGTCTTTGTGGGAATTCAGTGGGCAGTAGTGGCTCCTTGTGTTTTGTTCTCTCCCGACAACATGTGTCGCAGGTCTCCAACAGCTTAATCAGCTCGCTGCTGAGACCCGGCCACCACACTGAATGTTTGGCCCTTTCTCTGCATTTAGTTATTCCCAAGTGACCCTCATGTAGTTTCAATAGAATGTCTCTTCTGAGAGAAGCTGGAATCACTATTCTGCTACCATAAAGAAGCAGGCCATTTTGAACAGTAAGTTCACCTGAAAGTGGCAGATAAGGCTGGACAGTTTTCTCAGTAGAGTATTTATCTGGCCATCCTTCTACACAGAACTTTTTCAGCTGTTTGAGTATGCTGTCGTCGTCCTGATGTCTTTGGATTTCCCTCAGTCGTGGTTCCGTGGCAGGTAAAGATGCAACGACTGAGTCAACATACAAGTTGACCTCCTCTTCTTGCAGACCTCCTGACTCGCTGGAGATTGGAGCTCTGGACAAAACATCAGCTGTAGCAGCATCGATGGAGTCCAAACTTATCTGGTTTATTCTGGCAACCAATTTTAATGCCATTGCAGCACGTCCACTCAGCAGTGATGTACAAAAATCCTTCACAACATAAATGTCCTCCTTGGTACTACCACTGTTGTTACTGAGAGTTGCTGTAAACTTGCCTTTCACCTTCAAATCGGTGCCTCCCGGTCCCTGTAGGATTTTATTTGGCTTATCTAATTTGCCAAATTGATGCTGAGAATACCATGTTTCTGGGACAGCTGTGACATCAGCTCCTGTATCTATTTTAAATACAGTCTTATGTTTGTCCACCAGTATGTCTGTCGTCATCCATGGATTTTCATTAGCTTCTGTAGAAAGCGATCCCAAGAAAGCAACATCATTGTCTATATTTGTGCTTTCTGTTGCAAATCCAGCGTTTACTTCACATATTTTTTTATTTCTGCAGACTTTAGCAAAATGTCCCTTTTTTCCACAATAATTGCAGGCTGCTTCTCTAGCAGGGCATTGCTGCATACTGTGTCCTTTCATGTCACCACATCTTCTGCACTGTACCTTTTTATCCTGCGTTGTTTTTGTGACAAAAGGTTTGAACGGGGCCTTTGGTTGTCTGTAGCGCGCGCTCCCGCTCGCGTGAACGCGGTCCAACTGCGCGCCCACAATGTCCGGCTTGAAGTTAGCATGAAGCATTTCCTGTTGCTTTTTTACTAGCTCGCTCTGACGGGCTCTGTTTAACGCCTTCTCGAGCGTCAGTTCAGCGTCCATTTGTAGCTGTTCTGATAGTCTTTTATCTCTCAAACCCACGACGAATCTGTCACGCACCATCTCATCATGCAAAGTCCCGTATCCACAGTATTCAGCCAAACAGTGCAGCGCGGTGTGAAAGCCGTCGATGGACTCACCCGTCTCCTGTTGGCGCTGATTGAATTTCGCCCGTTCAAATATAACATTCCTGCGGGCTACGAAGTGAGCATCCAGCCGTCCTTTAACAGTCTCGTACTCACTCGCTTCTTGTGGAGTTAGATGCAGGGAAACCAGTATATCTTCTGCCTCGTCCCCCATGGTATAAATAAGCGTATTTACTTGGTTTTCATCCGCTTGTGTCTCCAAACCAGACGCGATACGAAACCTCTCAAAACGCTTTATCCACTTTGTCCAGTCTTCAGCTCTGAACGTGAACTTTTCCGGTGGGGCGACTTGAAACTGGTTCATGATGTTGTCGTTATTTATTCTCTCTTCGCTTAATATTTTACATTTCTGACACCATGTTCTGTTCTCCGATATGTGTATATTTAATAAACCCTTGAGGCTACACAGAAGCATGTGTGACACGATTTCATCGTAACAGGTACGCCTTTATTACTACTGTTTACATTTACACTACTCTTATATCTACACTACTGCTGATACATATACAGTATTCTCTGACTAGCCTTATTTAAGGATGCCCAATGTGCCTTACTGCATATGCCACTTTTGCCTCTATACCAACATCAACTACTACCTCATACATATACTGTGTACATTAACTCATATGCTGCTTTGCCACTCTTTGCAAATGTCAATGCTAGAACCTTCAGTTTATTTTATAGATATACTTTTTATATTTTTTTATACTACTATGCAAAAACTCAGGACAGTATTACACTTTTATTATTTAATTTTATGCTTATGTTCATTAAATGTTTAGTGTTTTAGTTTGTTTGGTGTAAATTTTCATACTTTTATACTACTATGCAAAAACTCAGGACAGTGTTACACTTTTACTATTTTATGCTTATGTTTATTAAATGTTTCAGTGTTTTAGTGTTTAAATGGTTACTGTTGCACCGAGGGACTGAGAGAAACACAATTTCAATCCTGTGTAGGGATGTCAATGCCGTTATCGATGTCCTTTATCGATTCAATTCCTTATCAATTCTGTTATCAATTCTCATTTGGGTAAAAAAATATAGTAAACCATTTGAATAATAAACGAATAATATAGGATAGAGTTTCCGGAAAGGCCTTGGTTGGCTGCATTTTCCTTTTGCAGTTAGAACTTGGCAGTCACTTTTAGTTGTGTTGGTGACGTTGTGGTTCACTTTCTACTTTTCTTGTAGGACACATACTTCTTAGGTAGACTTTAGTTGGGTTATTTTTATTTATTTATTTTTTTTGTCCTGTTTATCTCCTGTCCACGCTCCAGCTCAGTAGGTGGCGGTAATGCACCTTAAGTTGTTTGCCAACCGCCATTAAACTCCACCTAGAAGAAGAAGAAGAACTCGGTGCTAACGTTTATGCTAGCTGTTTGTGCTGGGGTTACTTGGATAAATCCGCAGAGTTTCCCGCTGTTTCAAGCCAAATTAACGCGGCCGGAGGATTCTATTGTGTGTTTTGTGTCGACCACTCGACGGTGAGTCGTTAATTTTATGTATTTTCGGTTCATTTCGCCAATTTTACTCTTCACTGACTTTATAGCACAAGGTTTTTCTGAGCTTAACCGGTTCAAATGGTCAAATCTGTTGGATTTAAAAAAGTATTTCTCCATCTGCCCTCTTCAAAATGGCGGTTAGCGTGTTAGCAGAACCGATAAGCTGAATCGTTAAGACACGCAACCTACAATTCCATGGAATTGGACTTTTAAGAACCGGTTCTCTAACAGAACCGGTTCTCGGTTCCCATCCCTAATCCTGTGTATGTCCTGTACATATTGCAGTTCTGACAATAAAGTTGACTTTGACTTTGATTACGGTCCGTCCCACAACACCATACAGCACAAAGGTTCCTACCAACAGATAGCCTGATACTACAACTTTGTCTAACATCAGTCTGTCAGGAGATAGTGACAGAGTGACGAAATATGTTAAAAATATATTTTTAGAAAACTTACAGACTGCACTACAGAAACTGCAGACTGCAGCATTAATAAAAGAAAGGGGCAGCTGAATGAGCGAGCAGCCCCTCCACTGCGCTCTCTCAGTGCAAGTAATTTGCCGACACTCCCTAACCAGTCTCCAGTCCTCCAGCAGACACCGCGCCTGCGCAGCTGCTCCCAGACCGAGCGAGGCTTCACCAATCCCGGCTCTGGCTCCGCTCCCGGCTCGGCAGGCCAGCGCTAATAAAGTCTCTCTTTAGCCGTACTGTAATGGGGAAGTGTTAGGGGGGAGACGCCGCCGCAAGTGGAGCCGCGAGGAAGTTGAGAGGAGCGGAAGGGAAAAGCAGCTCCACGCGGACGAGACACGAGCCCTAAAAAGCGAGAGGCGCGCAGTGATGGAGAGAAAGGTAGGGACGCTCGTGTGCTACTTGTGATAACATTAGCTTCACCCTTTTCACTCGCAGCAGGATTAATGCGCGAGCACCGTGATTTATCGTTGGGGAGAGGAAGCCTGGTTTATAATTTCACCTCGTGGTGAATGTAGTTTTATTCCACTGCACACGTCACGAGCAGGGAGCGGGATGTGGAGGCTGGAGGGGCTTCAGCAGCCCCCCCTGTCTGCATCACCACACACTGTGTAGTGGCAGCACCTCCACCTCCTCCTGCAGCAGACACCATCACCTTGACTGGTGTGGGAAACAAGACACTTGAGGAGTAATGGACAGGGAGCATCCTCATCCCTGCTCAGTAATGATGATAATGATGAAAGTGAGGCAGAGAAAGTTGAATGTTCTCAGCTGAGACAGCAGGAGACAGGAATGTGGAGTAGAAGATCCACTTCTGCTGAGTCAAAGGGAAATTCATTTTTATGTTAAAGTCAGCAGCTACTGGCTTATTTTAATCATCTGTGGCCCAAGAAGCCATAAGAGGAAAGTAAAGCATCACATACCAACTTTTTTGGGATAGTTGTTTCTTTTATTTTCTAGGTACCGTAATTTCCGGCCTGTAAGTCGCAGTTTTTTTTAAAACTAATTTTCATGTCCTGCGACTTACGCCAAAAATACACTACATGCGGTCCGGCTCCGCCCCGCTCCGCAGGTCGCAGCTGAGCGAGCCCAGTTTCCACTTCCTCCGCTCAGCTCAGGTCCGCATGGATGCGCTGCTCCGAGACGCATGCGCGGGAATTGCGAGATCGCGCGATAAATCAAGTGATAAATAAGTAAGTCAGAACAAAACAATTCATTCGGTGGAAGAAGGAGAACAACAGTAGAGACTGCTGCCTTGATCTTCTCTCGTAAATGAGCGACAGGACATGGTTTGAGCAACAGGAAGTGATGTATTACATTTCAGAATAAAATACTTTATTTATTTCTTGTATTGCGTTTGTAGGCGTAGTCATAAATGATAGTTTGACAGCATTTTTGTACAAATAAATCCGTATAGAGCTAGGATTAGTCCGCCCGTGGTGATTTTATTTTGTAAATACGGAAGTTGTGCTCGTTCCTTTTCCTGTTGGTGCGACGTAATCTTCAAAAGTTGACTCCGGCACATCTCCGGCGTCCGGCAGAAATAGAAAAATTTCTAATTTTGACGGACTGACGTCTGCTCGGCGCAGCTCGCTGCCGCCGTGCGGAGCCAGTGTAAACTCTCTCATTGATTATAATATTTGCTGCGGAGGTCGGACCGGAGCGGGGCGGAGCCGGAACGCATGTAGTGTATTTTTGGCGTTATGGGGCGAAGCGACATATTTGTGGATTTTTTTCTCATATTTTTAGACCAATTATTGGCTGAGATATGACCGTTTCCATTCAATCTGACGAAAAAAATGGAACAGTACCACTTTCGGCTGCTAGGGTCCACCGACCGTTCCCAGCTCATGTGTCCGACAGAAGCCTCCTCTGCTCAGACTAAAGCTTGGTTTATGGTTGACGCGTCGCATAGGGCGCAAGAGAGCGCACGGCCAAAGTGACGCAATCGCATAGTCCCCACCCCCGCGCTTTGGCCGAACGCAGTCTCCCAGCGCGCGGTCGTGCACCTCCCAGATTTTGAAACTCCGCAAAGGCTGCGCGCCACTCGTTGCGACTACACCTGGCTTTCAAGATGGACGTATTCTAAGGAAATCTGGCTGAATAGGTAAGAATGTACCGGCATCTGTATGATCCATCCATGCATTTAATTATTTAAAATTAAAATAAAAATATATATATATTTTGTCCAAAATAATTCCAAATGGTCTGGCCACTTCCTTTCATTGCTACCCCCCTGTTTGCTTTGCTTCCAGAGTGTATTTTCATATTTAAGCCTTTAACCAATCACATTTTGACCATCTGGGAATGTAATGGACGAACACACCACCTTCTTCGACGACGTTTTTGTGAGTTTAAAAGCATTAAACACACAATCTCTTCTTCCTCTAATAAAAGTTCCTGTAAACGACAAGTGTTCGCACTTAGCACTTTGAGATTTTTATTAATGAAAAGTGCGGTATAAATTGAATTTATTATTGTTATTGTTATACGATTGTTATTATTATTACGAGCAGCCATTTTGTTTATGCGTGACGTCAACCGATTCTTGTTCTACACTCTCTCGTACTACATTCCCACTGGTTTCACACCGTACTGCCATCTGTCGGTGAACAATGAACAGCGCGCAACTATAAACGCACACAGCGCGCGGCTTCAGAGCGCACGGACTCCGCGGAGCATGCGCGAATACCCAGAGCGCGACTATAACTGAGCCTTCACTCTGACGCAGCCCGGCCTCCTGCTCTCTGGAGGTCTGAACTACTGTTACCTTGTTAGCAAAATATCTCATGAACCACACAACAGATTTTGATGAAACTTACAGAAAGTACTCACTGGATGGACATTTAACGTATTAGCTTTAGGAGATGTTTGAGCGAAAATTTGATTTATAATTTATTTTTGCAGCGCGCGCGACCGTTTGGAAGACGGTCAACGCGAAACTATTTAAATCCAGCTGATTTGACCATTACCGTACTTGGATTTATTAAAGAGCAACTTACCCCACTGTGAAACTTTAGCTCTGCCCCAAGACAAGATTTAAAAAATGCAACAAAGTGGGTGTGCCAAAAGGCACTGCCTAAAGGAGGGGAGGATTTGGGGCAGGACGAGAGACCATGACATGCAGCTAGCATTAGCATAATTTATGCAACATGGAGAGTTACGTTAGTGAGGTGGAGGACTTGGAGCACAGCGGCCCTGCCTGGGCTAATAAATATACTGCTAACCTGAAAATGATATCGAGCAGCGGTGCTTGTGCATTTATGTTACAGACTGTCAGTGAACGCACCGCGAGAGAGTGTGTGGCAAGCGTGCGGACAGAAAGGAAAAGTGCAGAGAACGGAGCCATGAAGGGTTGTGCTGTATGAGAAAGTGTATTGTGCGGTTTAAGCAACAAAGCGACGTCAGCTCCAAAACAGTATGTTTATTAAGCGTGCAGTGAAACATCACACTCACAATGCTAATGCTAATGCTACGTTGCTATTGCTAATCCAACTCCCCATCTCTGCAGGGAGTGGCTTTGCTTGAACCCCTTTATACTAACCCAGCAGAAGATGTGACGACAGAGTGTACAAGACACGTCAGAGTGAACAGTCGTTGACCAATAAGAAAATTAGGCTGTAGTACCACAGTTCAACCCATAGGATTAGTGTAAACACGTTTTTAGACCAATATTGCCGATTTGAACAAATACGCACAAAACATGAAAATTTACACAGGCATAGTGCTATACAACATTTTACACACATTCTAGAGTGTTTATCAGATAAAAAAAGTTAATTTTTGGGTAAGTTCCTCTTTAAGGAATGGTTAAGCTCAGAAACACTTTTGCTATAATGTCAGCTAACAAATATATATATTTTTAAGTGTTTATCTTGCTAAATTTTAAAGAAATGCATCTGTCCCACCCGTGCGCGTGCACGTAGCGAAACTACTTTTTAAATCCAGCAGATTTGACAATTACGTGCATTTATTAAGGAAAGGTTAAGCTAAGACACATCTTTGCTATAATTTTCAGCAAACAAATAATTGTTTTTACCGTGTTAATCTTGTTAAAGTCCTTCCGTGAACGCTCCTGTGGCCGCCATTTGCAGCAGGGCAAAACACCGGCCCACATTTCGGGTTGTCAGCGGTGACGCGTAATAGATGCGACGTGTACGGAGGTGCGACACGTTTATGGATTTTTCCAATTTATTAGACATATTGGACAAAAGCGACTTATGGGGTGGAGCGACTTAAAGGCCGGAAAATATGGTAATAGAAATGCTTTTTAGTTTCAAAATAAAGCTGCATGTTTTGACTCATAAATAAAATTTAAAATGAATAATCCAAACTGCATTTTCATTTTCGTCTTCGAGACTGCTCAATTTGTAAATTTAATTAAAATGATGAATAAAATAACGTTTAACATTTAATTTTCAAAATATGTCCTAGTAAAAAAGAGACCAAAATTCATTTTGAAATGTCAAATTTGAAAATTAAAATGCATTAGCAGAAATGCCTTTTCATTTCAAAGTCAAGCTGCATTTTATTTATTATTTTAATTAATTTACAAATTGAGCAGTCTTGAAGACGAAAATGAAAATGCAGTTTGGATTATTCATTTTAAATTTTATTTATGAGTCAAAACCTGCAGCTTTATTTTGAAACTAAAAAGCATTTCTATTAATTCATTTTAATTTGAAATATGAGACTTAACTGCTTCCATAGTAAGAGCTCAGATGTTTGTTTGCTAATTTAATATTTTCTCACAGCTAGCCAGTTAACCTATTGACCCCAAGTTAAAAAACATGTTAGTTTCCTCACTTGTCTGAATGCTTTCTGCCTCGGGTGAAATTTGTTTATATGCTTGTTAAAATGTGAGTCAAGTTAAACCACGGCCTTGTGGATCTTTTCCAACATCTGAAAATGTAGCTGAGGCGTTTTCTCCCCCAAACTAACAACGCCGGAGGAGGATGTTAATCAAGTTTAGGGAAAACCAAGCGAGCTGCTTTTGGTGTTTCCAACTTTTAAGGTAAGATTAAATCAAACAACCTGCTTGTTTCGTGGTTTTTTAAAGATTTAATTGCGTTAAAATGAGTCGAAACTGGAAGGTGCTTTTCGGTCTTCGGGGTTGTACAGAAGAGCTGTTAGGTCCATAAAAAATAAAAAGGGACAAAAATAGCCCAGTTTAAGCTGCAGTCGTCCCTAACCCAGCTGCTGGCACAGATACTCCTCTCAGGATAAAATGAAGGAGAGCAACTCATTCTCATTCTCATTAGTATGCAATGTGCCGGCACAGCTTCTGGGGTCTGATAAAGGAGCAGAGGATCAGCTCCTTTTACAGTCTGCTGAACTTTTAGAGATGCACACTCTGTCACTGTTCAGTCGCGTTTGAAACGTAGTTTCAGACACTCATCAGGGTCAATCGGTGTTTCGCCTCCAGAGTTCTTCTCAACTTGGTAAAGTCGTTTTTCCGGCTGGTTTGAACAGAGGCGAGGCCGATCAAACACATTTTAGCTTTGTTTCTTGAGCACTTACCCTTTTGGCTTTTTTTATTCTCCGGGGGATAAACATACAGTAAATCACTTGTACAGTAGTTGTTAGCTATTCAGGCCTTAATATAGGAAACACGATCAGCTAGCTTGTGTAATTCTGAATCAGAGAAGGAACAGTACAGTTGAATGTCATCAGCATACAAATGGTAAGACACGTTATTAACGTTACTGATAGTCTTTCCAAGGTGGCTGATGTGTAAAAGGAACAGAATAGGACCTAAGACTGAACCCTGAGGAACACAATAATAACAACACAATAATAACAGAGTGATGTTAGACTGTATGTTATTCACAAAAATGGAAAAGGTTCCGTTGCTCAACCTGTTGTTACAACTAGGCCTGTCGCGATAAACAATAAATCGATTTATCGCATGATAAATAAAAATTATCAAATTTCATGTATCAGCTTTATCGTTTCTTTATGTCTCTCACGTTCTATTGAAGACACTGGATGACAAAAGTTTAAACTCTGATGCTCTTCGTTGACCCCTCCCTTTTTCTTTTCTCTTTAAAATCTGTTTTAACTGTCCAAAATCACGTTTTTGGATCATTAAAAGTAGCTAAGCTGAGAAGTTAAGCTACGAGCTAAGCTAACAGGCCGACCTCGGGGAAAAAAAACCTTCGTCCTTTTGAAGCTCCAAATTGCACGGTTGAAACCCGTGCCTTCATGTAAAAAGTTGTTTTTCTCTGCAAAAAAAAAGCTGAGAGCTTGTTTACTGATTTTTTTTAATTAAAAGTTGTGTGAAAAATGCTATGCTAAAGAACTCAAACCACACCGAGTGTCCGCCATTTTGAGAACTGAAAAACGGGAGAGACAGCCCATGTCACGTCAAGGGGCCTCCCTCCCATTTTTCTTAGAGACACGCTGTTCGCTCCCTCACTATCCATCCTTCGGTTCAAACAGTCTTGTACTGCCATCCGGTGGTAAAAAAAAGTACTACAATCAAAACAAATTCACCAACATTTCTTCTTAAATTTGACAATAATTGCTCATTTTTGTCAAATTTCAAACAATATTATTGTTTATCGCAATAATTTCTGAGACAATTAATAGCCCAGCAAAATTTGTTTTTGTGACAGGCCTAGTTACAACCTGAAACCACATTTTTTTATACATATTTTACCTTCATTATTTTCATCATTATATTTTACATTTTTGAGCCCCTAATTGTGACGTTTGATACCTCATTTCACATGGTGACCTCCACTTTCACGGCCAAATATCTTTTTAAAATCACTTTTATTTTATCTAAAGCCTTCCCATGTTCTAACTGTATTATCTTTTCTGATATATTTATTTATTTATTTATTGCATATTGCTCTTATTTCAGATGTAGATAATGAGGTTGTGCACCCGACTCTGAAATGAACTGTCTGGGGCTGGGCTGTAATGGGTTCACCAAGCGTCTGGCTGACCTATTTTAAAGGATACTGTTCAATACTGAACATTTGAAATCTGTGGGAACATTCGCTGCTTGCAATTGCAAGAAAATGCTATTTTTACATGGAAATAGTTTAGGAGGGAAAAAGAATTTCATTGACTTTATCTACTGCAGAAACAGTGGTGACATTTTGAAGGTGGCAGCTGGTTTTCTATCTAATTTGGTGATTTTTTTTCCAACCAATGTGTGTTTTATTTTTATTTTATTTTTAAATACTGGCCTATAAAATATTGGAAAAGCAGTACTTTCATAGCTGATCACAATATTCACGTTAAGACTGTTTCATAAAAGCAGAAAATTCCCAGATTGATAAAAAAGTTGTGAAACTGTTATTGTTTAAATTTTTGCAGAGAAATTTATTAAATATGCAACTTGTTAATATTTTGAGACATTAATTAAGTGGTTTGAACTAGATTATTTAGTAGGAGTCGGGTTTAGCAGCTGGGTTTATCCCTGAGTTTTGTTTTGCTTTTTTAATTTGGATTTTGATTGCAGCATTTTTATCTTTGTTTGACTTTTATTATTATTGCCCAATGCTGAGAGCCAAATTGTGTGCGGTATTGTATTTTTCGGACTATAAGGCGCACATAAAATCCTGTAATTTTCTCCAAAATCGACAGTGAGCTTTATAATCCAGTGGTTCCACTAACTGACCTTTGAACCACTTTTATGCGGTACACAGCTCTCAAAAATCTGTCAAAATGAACTTTTTTCACTTAATGCGCCTTATAATCCAGTGTGCCTTATGTATGAAAACATACCCGTTCATTTGATATTGCGCCTTATAATCCGGTGCGCCTTATAGTCCAAAAAATATGGTAATGTTTTTACCTGTCTGTGAGAGTTTGTTTGTGGTGTTGGCAAAATATCTCATGAGCCACTGAACAGATTTAAATGAAACTCACAGGAAGTTGGAGCTATAGCTCCATCATTTTTCAAAATAAGATGATTTTAGTTTGAAACAGGCGTGAAATGTGGTTGATTTTGTTTTAAAGGGATTGTGACATGATGTTGGAAATTTGCATATTTGTCACAACATATATATCTTATATCATTCAGCTCTGTTCGTTTTTGCAAAATAAATTATAAATATATTAAAATTTCATTCCAAGTTATGGTAGTTTTTTCTCTGGGGCACGCCCCTAAAAATCTGCGCACTTCCGCAAAACGTCATCGTGACGTGCCCGTGGGTAGCCGCTGCTCAATGCGCATGTAAATTAAAATGGCGGAGCATGTCGAACAAACACAACCTACTGTTAGTACATGAATGTATTAAAGTAATCGAAGGGTTATTATTAGGGATGCACCGATCCACATTTCTCACTTCCGATCCGATACCGATACTTATTAACTCAGTATCGACCGATACCGATACTTTCCCGATCCGATACTGTTCAGGTATTTGACTCTGTATAATGAAACTTTTGCACCCAAACTATTCATTTTAACATTGTGTGAGATAAACCCAATGAAGACACTCTTAAGCCTTACAATAGGGAACCCCCCTATTGTAAGGCTTAAGAGTGTCTTCATTGGGTTTATCTCACACAATGTTAAAAAGGGCAGTCACAGATTGTGATTGAACACAAGTGCTCTTTGAAGCTGGATCGGAAAAGTATCGGCAGGTTTGATCCGATACCCGATACTTAAATAATGCTGGTATCGGATACCGATACCGATACTGGATCGGATCGGCCCCATCCCTAGTTATTATTCATCAAATACAGTTATTGGGACACTCGATCAATGGTTAAGTGATTTAGACACGGTTTATTTTTTACACAGTAGCTACGTGGGGTTAGCTTTGTGATGTGGCTTCTTTGTTCTTGGGCTAAGCTAACAAAGTCCCGGTCGCGTCTGAGATGTATCATTTTAAGACAGTAAATCATACAAAACTCTCATTAATAAACCCTCCCTGAATAAAAAAAAACTTACTGATGTTACTTGATCGTGCAGACATAATTTAAAATAATACATAAATAGCAACGTGTGTTTGGTCCTGATTTTATGTTGGCTAATTTTTTTTTTAGCATCGCACATGAAGAATCCTCCATGATAATTGGCTTTATACACTCACAGTATATAAAGTAAAACAACATGAGCTCACGTTAAATATATAGTTTATCATCTAAAACAGTACACACCTCCGATTATGTTTACACAAAGACTTACTCTTTTCCGACGGTAGCTTCCCTGCGTTGTTTTGACGTGGTAGCTCCTGTGGCACTTTCTTCTGTAGATTTTCTTTTAAAAATAGTAGGAATAGCATCCGGTTTTAAAAGTCTTCTGAATCTTACTGGTAATCCTAAAGATTCTTTTATACCAGGTCTTTCCTGAAAACAATTGGCAGTAAAATGGTCGCTGCAGACATACACCATCGGTCCCTCGTTCTCTGTACTTGTCCATTCTTGTCGAAGTTTCTCATCTTTTGGAAATTTGTGAAGGCTCACTTGTTCACTGCTGATATTAGAACACCCAAATGCGCTACAACGTGACAGCATTTTTCAAGTTACACAAAAAAAAGAGGCGATCTTTCAGGAAATGAATCTGTATGGAAAGCAGTTAACACACCAAACAAACGGGCAAGGCTCTGCCTTATGCCCAGTGCCCACATGTACGTCACAATGACGTTTTGCGGAAATGCACAGATTTTTAGGGGCGTGTCCCAGAGAAAAAACTACCATAACTTGGAATGAAATTTTAATATATTTACAATTTATTTTGCAAAAACGAACCGAGCTGAATGATATAAGATATATATGTTGTGACAAATATGCACATTTCCAACATCATGTCACAATCCCTTTAATTCGCTGGTTTCGTCTGTAAAGTGTCACAGTTTTCGTATGTGGCAGTTTTTGTTCTACCAGCCTCCAAAACCATATAATTTCACCAAAATTGCGTTTTTTTGTAGCTCATACTGGATACCCTAATAACCTGTACAATGAGGTGCTTTCCAAATTCTTGATCTACCATCAAGATGAAAAAAGCACATGTAATTACAAATAAGACCCTCTTCCCTTAAGATCTGGATATTCTGGTTCAGTTTGCAGTAGTCCTTTGATACTTTGCGATTTGACTTACGCAGACTCGCTCTTTCGCGGGTTTTCAGTAAGATTGTACACAGTAATCTTATCAGTCATTAATTGTACACATTAATCTACCATCCATCTTTTGGATAGAGGGTGAAACATCTCTCAACAAAGAAAGGAACTGTCCAGGTGACCTGACTACAGTGTTGGACTGTGGTCTGGCCGCTCAGTGATCGTTATCTCTTTCTGAGGCTGCCAGCCTCAGAAAGAGAAAGGAGGGGGTGGGGTCTGTCTGCGAGCTGTGAGCTTCAGTGAGACAAATACTGTACCAGAGTGAGTGGCAGGGATTGTTTATTTAAAATAATCAAGCGCGTCCCAAACCGAGCCTTAAACTGAACTGAGCCGACCCAACCCAAACCGAGCCAGGACATTTCCCGAACCTGGAACTTTCACGGGAAATTCAGTAACCGTAGCATCATTCTGTTTGCTCTCTTTCGTTGTGCTCTTTTAGAGAGTTTGGAGAGTTTAGAATAGGGGTGCACAACCGATTTATCAGCCCTGATTTATTTAATTTTGGGAAATCGGAAATCGTCCGCTACATGAAAAACCAATTTTACAGATTTTTTGTAGTTTTAGCAACAATTGTCTAAACTTCATTTATATTTCAGAGCACTACCTCTTAGCCCGTTAGAAAAAGTTTGTATTGTTTCTAGGATATTGTTCAAGGGTATGTTTTTTCAATAAAATGAGATTGAAAATTGAAGGTGCATTGTGACCTTACAACACCTGACAGTGTTGCTTATAAAACAAAATCGGTATTGGCAGGTCAGACTTTTTAGAGCTCGGTGATCGGCCAAAAAAACTGCAATCGGTGCACCTCTAGTTTAAAACATTGTTAAGAACATTGCAAGAGTGTGGGAAGGTTTTATAAAGCTTTAAAATATATATGAATACTAAAATGAATATAGTGTTCCTGCTTCGTGGTTTTTCACCTATCGTGGTGGTGTCTGGAACGTAATCCCCGCGATAATCGAGGGACTACTGTATTCTGAATTAACACTGAGTTTATTCTGTGAATGTTTGCTCTTTGTGCTACCTGGATAATCCTATACATACATGTTTGGACGTATTTTGGGAAACTGTCATTTGTTCTTAACAAATAAAACATCAAACGCTGACTACCGGTACATTGTGGGAAACCCAAACACAAGGCTGTGACTCTGAACGTTTTGTCATGTAATTGACGTTCTTTTATGTCCTTCTGTCCTACTGTCTCAGCTCATGCCAGCCTCGTCCTGTTGCCTTGTCTCCCATCCACACTGGGCAGAGCGGTGCCAAAAGGTCGGAGTGAATACTAAATAACTCTGATGAAGAGTAGGAAAGTGTGAGGAGAGCGGAGTGGTTCACTAGAGGAGGAATAAGGCAGCCCGTCTCAGTTCACCAGCTGCTGCTCCAGTTCTCAAATCGCTAAAGTCGGCGTTGCTTTCACACGATTGGCTGTTGGCTCCGAAAGCGCTGAGCGGATTATCCCGTTGCCATGGCTACAGCAAACAGGAAATACCCGGAGGCAGGTAACGCTTCAGGCTCGTCCCAGTGTGCTGTGCGGTGCTCGTGGGGAAATCTGGCTCCTTTTCTTTCGCCTCACATTTTTTCCATCTGGTCCTACAATGGCCTCATCTTTGTCCCAAACAACCGCCGAACCCCCAAGGTCGACGCCAAAGTCCTCAGCTTCTCTCAGCTAGAAACATATAAACATCCACGGGAACACTGGTGCTTTGTCCAAAACCCCTTATTCTCACAGTACAACGTACCAAATCACTTTGATCGCAAAATGTGAGCAGATTTCACTCCCAGTGGTCACGGGAGACTTTCCGCTCCTCTCTACAGGTTCCTCTTCAGTGCACATGCCTAACTGTGAGAAATCAGCACTGAAACACACTTCTTCCCACCTTAATCCCCCTCAGTGAATGTGCAGGTTGTTCTTTTGTGGAGTCCCTTTGAAGGGGGCCGGTAGCCATTGAATTTCTCTCCCGAGAGCTCCAGCCTCTAAGCCGCTTGAGCTCGAGTTTTGTCTGCTTCTATAAAACAGAAGAAAGAGAAGTGAGGGGCCCTATGGTGGGGGGGAATCAGGTTTTCTTCAGGGCCTCGGTACAGTCCATGTCCCCCATCGTGCACCCCATCTGTCTGTGACAATAATGTTGACAAGGGCAGGTTCAGAGTTTCTGGTATGTAAACGTTGCCACGGGGAGCTCGGAGTTCTCTGTCAGCGCTGATATAAAGTTTGGCCTGTTTCTTTCTGCTTCTCTCTTTCTGTAGTTTGTAAATTATTGCAGAATGCAAAACCAAACAAATGTGCTATTTATTCAGCTATTCTTTCTGTAAGCTGATGACTCCATCATCAAACAGACCATAGCTAGGCCTAGGGGCTGGACGATATGGCCGAAAATTTTATCACAATATATTTCTTAATTTTAGTCGATAGCGATATAATTCGATATCGATATAAGCAATATAAAAGCCCAAAAAAACTATAAACTACTGTATACAAATAAATTAATGTTCACCTTTTATTTGTATTTAGCCTCCAAAAAAAATGGAAATCACCGTCAAATAAACATAAAATTCTCAACCCAATAATTCTCATTTGGGTCATCTGGACACTTTCTTTTTTATAGACACTTTTCACCCTCCATCCAGAGGGCTTCATCAGTCAGAGGAGTTCCAGCAAACTGTTTCCCCACCAAGCAGTAAACACCTTAAGTGGACCAACCAGTTTGCTGGGGCCAAGATGGTTTCTGGGGACCGTCCTGTCCCTCGTCGATTCCTCCCAGGCAGGCAGCCCCAGCCAAAGTGGTTCAAGGCAAGAAAGTTCATGCTCAATAATCCAGGTACCAAATCCAATAATTCTCAGTCGGGTCATCTGGGCAGTTTCTTTTTTATGGAAATGTTTCACCCTCCATCTTCCATCCAGTTTCTATAAAAAAGAAACTGTCCAGAAGACCCGGCAGAGAATTATTGGATTTGGTACCGGGATTATTGAGCATGAACTTTCTTGCCATAAAATTCTCAACTGTGTCAAGATTAATAGTTTTAACTTTAAACAACTTTAAAATTTACAACATAGTTAATTAAATAAAACTTTCGGGTGTCGTTATTGATGAGAAGCTGACATGGAAATCTCATGGAAATTACTTAAGAATAAAAATAACAAAATCAATTACATTATTGTATAATGTAAAATAGTTTTTGAATGACAAAGTTTTGTATATATTGTATAATGTATTGATTGTTCCATATTTAATCTATTGTATTGAAGTTTGGGGAAAAGCATGCAAAATTACAATTACAATTCCTATTTTATTTTACAAAAAAGAGCTATAAGAATTATTAGTAGGAAGGGCTATGGTCACCCAACAAATTTTCATTCATTAATTCAACCTTTATTTATACAGGCTAGCCTCGTTGAGTCACGGGGACTCATTTACAAGAGGGACCTGTCTCACTCACACCAAACAACCATCCACTCTCACACTCACACCTAGGGTCAATTTAGAGTCACCAATCAGCCTAACAAGCATGTTTTTTGGTCTGTGGGAGGAAACCGGAGTACCCGGAGGAAACCCACGCATGCACGGGGAGAACATGCAAACTCCACCCAGAAAGGCCCCGGACCGGGATTTGAACCGGCAACCTTCTCGCTGAGAGGCAGCAGCTCTACCAGTTGTGCCACCGCGCTGCCAAAGCTGATTATTATTAAATAAATTATTATTAAATAAATTATTTCATCAGTTGAAATTATTAAAATGTTATGATTTGGTTGAACATAGTATTTTACAAGTCATGTATAAAACTCGTAAAAATATTACCCCCAAATATTCAATTAAAATTTCTTTAAAAAAAGAGTCATTATAACCTGAAGGGAATGTAAATGTTTGTAAAATCTTCATTTAGAACTAGTTTGAAGGAGCTGTGTTGTCATTCAGGGAACAGGATATTGGAGTTGACTTGATATCACCATAAACATTTATAAAACTATATGTTTTAAAAGATGATTAAATTAAAGTTGTTGGGAAGGTATAGTGCAGGTGAAGGATACCTGAAGTTTTCTAGTTTTCAGTTTGGAGATTGTTCAAGTGAAGGTTGTTTGTAGTTATTTTGTATTTTTTTAAACAAGTGGCAGATATTATAACACTATTTTCTTCTTTCTGCACCTTTTTTCCATTCAGTGGTTTTCTTTTTCTGATGAAATTTGTTTTATTTTGAATAAATGAATAAAAAAAACATGCAGCGCTGGGGGTGTTGTTTCAGTACGTCGTAGTTTCAGGGACACGTTGGCTCAAACTTTATTGTGCTTCATCTTCTGACTCATCATATTCTATCGAGTGGAAACTCTTCAGATGAAACAAGTTTGATGTTCCCACCGCTAGTTAGAACGACTTTGTCACGTTTTGCAGCATAAAGAGACCTCGCTGCAGAAGAAACCTGCAGTTTAACAGATCTTAGAAAGCCGAACTACTTCCACACCGACAAATTAGTCTTTCCTCTCTTATCAGTGATGTCATCTCTTTCTCTTCGCTTGTGAAACTTTGTTCAGTCACATTCTGATGGTCATGGGCACTCGTTTTGAAGAGAAAACTTAACGCGCGTTGGAGATTAGCATAGCCTGCTACCGCTAACGCCTGCTGGTGGACTCGAAGCGAACGCTACGTAATATCTACGTCACCACGCACTTACGTTTTGTGTCGCAGCTTTTTCTGTCCGGGTTGAAACTGAAGCAGCCGCTTCAACCCAAAGAGAAAAAGAAAAGCGTCGGTGAAACGCTTTAATCTTATCGAAATATCGAAAATATGCTTAAAATTCATATCATTGTTATTTAAAAAAAGTATATTGCGAGATATATCATTATCTAATTAATGTCCAGCACTATAGGCCTGTCGCAATAAACAATAAATCAATTAATGCATGATAAATGAAAATTATTGACCTCATTTTCATTTATCGGCTTTATCGTTTCTTCGTGTCTCTCTCTTTCTACTGAAGACACTGGATGATGAAAGGATCTACGCTGGTGCTCTTTACTGACCCTTCCCTTTCGCTTTTCTCTTTAAAATCTGTTTTACCGGTAACCGTCAAATATCACATTTTTGGATTGTTAAAAATAGCTAAGCTGAGAAGCTAAGCTACGAGCTAAGCTAACAGGCCAACCTCGGGGAAAAAAGCTGTCTTATCGAAGCTCCAAAATTCACGGTTGAAACTCGCGTCTGTGTAAAAAGTTTTTTTTTCTCTTTTATTAAAAGCTTTGTGTGAAAAATGCTATACTAAAGAGCTCAAACCACACCTAGTGTCCACCATTTTGAGAACCAGCCCATGTCACGTCAAGGGGCCTCCCTTCTATTTTTCTTAAAGAGACACGCTGCTCGCTTCCTCACTATCCATCCTTCAGTTCAATCAGTCTTATACTGCCATCCGGTGGCCAAATAATGTACTACATACAAAACAAATTAAACATTTATTCTTAAATTTGACAATAACTACTAATTATTGTCAAATTTCAAACAATGTTATCGTTTATCGCAATAATCGTCCAGCACAATTTGTTATCATGACAGGCTTAACCTGTCAAGCCTCAGTTTGGTGAAAATTGGTGTCACACATTCAGCGGCTCTATGACCCAAGAATCTGATGATGGGGTGTTGGATTTATTTGCTCAAGTGTCTAGTTTCAAAAGTCAAAATTGTCCTCAGGTTGAAAGCGTTCAAAACAAAACATCTGAATGGCATCATGTTTAAATGCTTCCATTATCTCACTAACATGAGCTAGTCACCAAAACGTGATTGAGTTGAAGGCTTGACAAATGGAAGAAGAATGTTGTATGTTCTCCTGCGCATCATTTAGAGCAGCGTCAGTCGTTCTTGTTACCTATGAACTTTGCTCTGTGATTCATTGACTGACCGATCAGATGATTCAAATAAAACCAACAACCAGCTGTTCCAAAAATCAGCTCTTAGTCCGTATCATTGTTCAATCAGAAACAACAAATTATAAATTGTATTTTCTCAGAGCAGAGTTAAAGTCTTTGGGTATGGGATTCTTAGGGTACATATTGAAGGTCTTACATTTTGTTTCTGTGGTGAAACTCTACTTTTTCTTTTCTTTGACTTGTTATTACAGCTTATAGGCTATATTTTATTTGAAGGTACTTTAATGTGCGTCATGAGCTTTTTGCTTCCCTCTTGTGGTATAAAACAGAAGTGAAGCATGAAGGAGATCTTTAAACAATGCACAGGAAGTTCAATTATTTATTTCTCTCCTCTAAGAGTGTCTGCGCCCCCTGTCGGTCATTAGTAATAACTGCTGAAGCTTCTTTATCCCCCCTGTGAGTGTGAGCCCCCCTCTGCTCCCCTGTCTGATGCACACTGGGACATTACCATTTGGTGAGACTGACTGGGGGTCCAGCAGGGGGGTACTCCCAGACTCCAGATTTAGTTTGTGCACCGCCTGAGCTGCAGGATCTCTTTGTTATCAGTGCACGAGTCGTTGCTGGAGGAATGAGAGCTTGACACAATCTCTGGATCTGCACAGATAAGCTTGGCGGGTCGAGCCTTTGACCTTGCCGGGAACAGAGACGGTCTCCTCGTGTGTCCATGTGTTGAAAACCAGAACCATGTGTTTT